>PVKE010008392.1:0-47846 GCA_004027555.1 Craseonycteris thonglongyai | reverse complement strand
TATTTTAAAAAATATTTATTTTATTATTTTAACAGAGAGAGAGGCAGAGAGAGAGAGAGAGAGAGAGAGAGAGAGAGAGAGACAGAGAAAGAAGGGGGAATCCAGACATTTGTAAAACCTTGTTCTGGGTGTGTTTGTGAAGGTGTTTCTAGATGAGATTAACATTTGAATTGTTAGACTTGGTAAAGCAGATTGCCCTCCCCAATGTGGGTGGGCCTCACCCAATCAGTGGAAGATCTGAATGGGGGTAACTAAAGTCTGAGCAACAGGGAATTCATATTGACTGACTGCTAAGATGGGGCATTGATCTTATTTATATTTATACTAACTCTGATTTTCATAGTACTACTCAATTGACCTTGAGATCATCCAAGAAAATATGTAAGAAATTATTACACAAGCAAATGTTTTTCTGCTCATGCAGTTAGTGACCAAGAATTCCAGGAAAAGTCCTCTCAATTACCCTTTTCATATTATTTGGCATAAGAACAAATTTTAATAGTACTCAAAACGTCCCTTTTGTACAACAGCCAATATGATAATGTGACTATGCAGATGTATTATGCTTTGCATGTCTTATGGTTCCTTATCTTTTCATTAAACTGAAACCTCAGGTCTTTCTTCCAGGGTACAAAACAGAAGTGATCCATTCAAAGTCTCAAATATGTCCCCATGTAATTTTTTTTTCTAGACATCTCTAAGTCACATTAGAAAAGAAAAAAAAAAATACCACTGAAAACAGCATGGGGTTCTCAATACTGTTTTCATAACAAAGGTTTCAGGACTGTTGTTTCTTAAAGTTAAAAGAATTGCCATTGGATGTGTTGGATGTGTGGGGAGAGAGGAAGAAGAGACCGCACAGTAAAGTAAGGATCTTTTTATTTGCCAATGTTTGTTGTACTAAAGCAAAACACCTAGGGATTTCTCTTTCTGATGGCAAAGAAAGCAAGTGTAGTTCGGGCACTGGGTAATTCTAGCATTTTCAAATACATAGGACGTTTTCTTGCTTCCCACACAATATCTAAAGTAGATGCACCACAGGAAGAAATGGCCCCAGCACACCATAGGTATCATTAGTGTTAGAAACTATAGGCCACCCCTATGAACACAGTATTTAAAAAAAAAAAAATCCTCAAAACCACACACTACCGTTTCCAGCTCTGCGTGCCTTATTTGCTGTCGTTGAAGCATAAAGCCTGCGGTAAATCACTTTTGCTGTTTATCTGACTTCTGTTCAGGAAAGGAAAGGTATTCAAGGTGAAAACCTAAGGTAAAACCCTGATACAGTGCAAGCAAGTGAGGAAGAGGGCTCAGGTGTGACAGTACAAATAAGCCAGTGTCCTCCATGACCCCCTGGTTCAGACAGCTCAGGGACATGGCCCCACCTCTCTGCAGATGATGATTCCCACCCCACAACCTCCGTGCAGGGGTCTCCTGTCTTCCACAGCATCCTTTAGGGGTGCTCTCACCCTCCCTGGGACCATGTACTCCTCAGTGTTTTCTCTGAAGACTGGAAAATGTTTCATGTACCTTAAGTCACAAAAGCCCAGAGAAGGTGATGCAAACCCAAAGAATGAGCCCAACTTTCAACTCAATACTACACGAGGGAGCGCCTCTCTTTACAGAGGTGTTTCGAAAAAAGGACACAGTGGGAACAGAGGCACTGCCCCTTCACCCCACCCTTACAGGAGAGGACAGTACTGCACATCCCTTATGAGTAGGCGTGATGAGCGATGGCTGAGTGTCCAAAGGCCACGGATCCAGGACTGGCTCTGCCACTTGCTACCTTTGTGTTATTTGGCAAGTTACCTTCTCTCTCTGACACTTGGTTGCACTGTGTCCAAATTCAGACTAATAATAAAAAGAATAATAATAACAAGAATGCACTCAGTACTTGTATGTGTTAGGCAACACACATAGGGCACTTTTTTGAAGCATGACCTCCAGTTTTCCAAATGCCAAGAAGGAAATGTTATTCTTGCTATAATTTACAAGAGTGGACACTGAAGCTGAAAAAGATGGAAGGGATTGTCCACGTTATATACAAGAGCTGACCAGAAAAAATCCAGGCATAAAAGCCTCTATTTTTCATGTTACATGGCTTGATACATTCCAGACAGCCCTCATATGTTGATGTGTGGGGAAAGAATTTAAATCCCCACATCTACGTATCCCAAACTCATATTCTCTCCAAAAGCAACATCGCTCTCCTGGAAACATTATTCTTCCTCCTTCCCTCAGGTTGTCCTGAGGACCACATCAGAAGAAGTACAAAAACTGTTCTCAATGGACAAAATGAATGTAAAGTAACATTGAATGACTTTCAGGTATTAGGTTATTGATAATTGTAGGAAAAGGAGAAGGTGGGAGGGAAGGAGGTGAAAGGGAGGGAAGGAGAATATTTTCCTAGGTAGAAAGATGTATATAATACATATAAGCAAAGGTAATTCAGACCAGAGCAGTGTTTGATTCCAAGGATGAGTAAATAACCACAGACACGAGTTTAGTATGGGGTGACATGATTCTGGAATCCAAAGTTTTGAGAGAGGAAGTTCTAGAAGTTCTAAGAGACAGTGGTGGAGAGGAGATGTTGGTCCTACTGTGAGGAATGATTTCCAGTGCAGTATCCCAGGGATAATCTCACAGGATCCCCTGGGAGCTCCCTGAAGAATACAGTTTTCGGCAACCCCGTGATATGATTCCATAACTGTAGTGAGTCAATGCTAGAGCAGAAACCCTTCTTTCCTACAAAATTGACCCTAACTCACACCCAAAACGAAAGCCCACCCGCTGCAATAATTGACTTGTCACTCCTACTTCAAAGAAGAATGTGGCCTTCAAGAGACAAATTATAGGGTTACAGTATTTCCCAGCCATAAACATCCAGTTAAGAGTTCATGATGAGTGCTTTCTCCACTTCTGGAAGAGAGCTGCTACATGTCTTTAGTATTTAATGTGTTGTCCAAGACTCTATTTCTAGGGGATATTACAAATCTGAACAGTGTGCCAAATTAGGGAGAAAAGAAGGGGCTTTTTGTTGTTTTAATCTGATGACCTGCCAGAAAGATTGGCTGTGAAAAAATGCTTTTGTCATTACTGATATCATTGTCCTTTTCTTTCTTTGACGGTGGAATGGTATTTTATGCTGAGTTGACGACCGGTTTCTTATTTCCACTTGAAAATATAGTCACAGAAAAGGCTTTCTTTGGAATCTGACTACAGAAGTAAAACGCTTATATATTATATATAAAATGTATGTACATATATGTACTGATATACACATGCATTCATGCATACACATGGCAGAAACAGTCATTTCTAAAACCTAAGGAAATCTTTGAATTCCTAACACCCTTTCAAATTAAAAAAAAAAAAATGCATGTGTGTGTGTGTGTGTGTGTGTACATGTGTGTGTGATATTTTTAAAAAGAAAAAACAGAGCCATTACCACGGGGGTCCTGTATGCATGGCAAGGGAGCCAGACACCCACCAATGTCCAAGCCCATGTCAGCTCTAAGTCCTAGTTGCTGAACATATCATCATTGTTACTATTCTGAGTCATTCAGGAGCAGGACTATCTAGGGGCAATGAAACCAAGAAACGGAAATGTTTCCATTCCAGAATACAAACTGTCCCAAAACTAGAAATGGAAGCTTGATCTTCTTTGTCAAAAACTCAATGATAGCAAGAAGGCAGCAGAGACAAGGGAATACAAGAGTGAGAGGGAAAATAACCACCACCATATGCTTGCACATCCTTGCTACTCATAAACTCAGCACTGAATATGGGCAACCTATTCTGTGCTTTTGGAAATTAAAAACAATAACAAAAACCCACCAAGCACATGTGGTAATTTTCCAGAAATAATCTACAAATGGTCACATATTTGTAATCAAGAGAAGATATGATTATCCAAACCTGAAGCCTCTCTAGCACAAGAAACTGGCATATGCTTTAAATAGAAAATAGTTACTTGTTTATAATAAACAGGCTTTAGACTTACAAATTTTAACCAGACTATAAGCTCTAGCTAATTGATTTATTATACTAATATAATGTACCTGAGCTCCAATTTTTAATAACTAATTGTTCATTACTAGGGATTGCTTCTGGGTCAACCCATCCCATTTTGGTCATCACCTCATTACTGATGAGTTCCTCACATCAATTCCTCATTCATTCCACATGCAGAAATTAATGAACAACTCAGAACCTCTTTTATTTTCTTTGGGGGAAATAGCTACTTTGGCAGGAAATGGGTATGAACAAATGGAACAACCATCTAAGAGCAAAGTAGCCCTTTTCTGTGTGGGATAAAAGACCAGAGATGAGTCATGAAATGCTTCAGACTGGAACTTCCAGAATGAGGCAGGCTTCCAAGGGCCAAGACAGAGGAAAGGAGTGACCCTTCCCCTATTTCCAAAACGCAGAAGCTAGAGATGAGGATTAGACCAGCACTAGACAGGGGCATCGAGGGAGCTTGATGTAAGCTTGCAGTAAGGCTTGGGGGTAGAACAGTGTTTTCTCCCCTGACACAGTGATACAGTGTCTATTTTGGTATAATGAAAAAGACACCACGTAGTTACATGAAACCATCGGAGTGCCAGGGATGACAAAGCATACTGCAGTGCAAGCCAAATACATTTTGCTGAGGCAACGTCTGTCTCTATCTCTAGAGCTCACTTCCACGATCCACAGGGAAATCACAGCGGAAGATGGAAACACACCCAGTGCACTCTGCAAGCTACAAAATTAGCAGGGAAGATTCTTGGATAAGACCTTCAGGTCACCTGGTCCGACCTTCTAATTTTACATATTAATTGAACAAATAAGGCACAGAAGAGAGAAGTGACCTGCTCAGTATGCTACCAAATCTGTGGCAAAACTGTGTCTACATTCAACACAGGTCACTCGATTACCTGAGGCATACTGCTGTTGCCCCAACCCTGCCCACCTTAATCGGCCAGCTGCAGCAAAGGTGAACATGGCCTTTTCAAATAAAGAACTGTATTGACATATAATTTATATACCATGGAGTACACATATTGAAAATGTACAATTCAATGGTGTTTAGTAAATTCACAATTATGCCACCACCAACCACAATAGATTTCAGAATGTTTTCATCACCCTCAAAAGAAATCTCTTTCTCATTTGCAGTCACTCCAAAAACCCCCTCCCCCAACACCTGGCCCAAGGCAACCATTTAATCAACTTTCTGTGTCTGCAGATGGCCTATTCTGGACCTTTCATATAAATGAAAGTCTTATGATATGTGATTTTGTTACTGACTTTTTTCACTTAACATGTTTTCAAGGTTCATTCATGTTGTAGCAGGTTATCAGTACTTCATTTATTTTTATGGCTGAATAGTATGCCTTTGTATGGATATACTACACTTTGTTTTCCATCAGTGGATAAACATTTGAGATGTTTCCCTTTTTTGGCTATTATAAATAATACTTTTATGAACACCAGTTATCTTCCCACTTTCTTGATAACATCCTTTTACGCACAAAAATTTTGAATGTTGATCAAATACAATTTCATGTTGCTTGTGCTTTGGGGTTGTGTCTAAGAAACTATTGCATAAGTCAAGGTCACAAAGATTTAGGCCTACATTTTTCTTCCCAAGACTTTAATAATATTAGCGCTTTGAGTTTAGGTCTTCAATTCTTCTTGAGTTAATTTTTGTAAATGGTGTGAAGCAGCAGTCTAACTAACTTCATTCATATGCATGTGTATACATATGTGAATTTTACCTCAATAAAAGAAAAAAAAGTGCAAAATGTATGCTTTCATTCACATCAAATCATAGAGAATGCAAACTCAGCTACAGGAACAGAAAGTAGTTGTCTTGGGATGGGGTTAGAGGGTACGCAGGGGAGGGGGCTTACGCCAAGCAGCACAAGGAAACTTTAGAGAGTGGTGGATATGTTCATTATTGTGATTGTGGTGATGGTTTCATAGCTGTTCACATATGTCAGAATATATGAGCAGCTTATTATATGTTGTGGTACAATTTCTCAATTAGACCTCAATAAAGCTGGAAAAAATTTTATTAAATGATGGAGTCCTCTTTAGATTAAAAGATTCTGAGACACATTAACAATTACACTATGGAAACATTATTTATATCCTTATTTTTTTAAATAGACATTAAAATACATAAGCAGTACAAGGGAAAATGTCAATGCTGACAGATAATTAATGACACTAAGAAATTTCTGTGAATTTTATTAGCATTATGATAGTATATGGTTACATATTTTAAAGTCTATCTTTTTGGAGATATGTACTGAGATATTTATAGATAAAATTATATGGAGTCTGATATTTGATTTAAAATAATCTGTGGGTGATGGGGGAGTAGATAAGTAAGGTGTAAATAAAACAATTGTCCAAGAGTTAATCACCAATAAAACTTAATGACAGGTACCTGGTGGGCTTGCGGGAAGAGGTTATTTTCTTTACTGTGACATATATTTAAGTTTTCCTATAATGAAAAATTTAAAAACAGGATCGCACACATATCTATTCTTCTCACATGGTACCAGATGTAAAAAGATCTCATACTTGTATTCCCTTTCTAAGCCATAAAGGATATAGTGCTATTCTTGCCTATTCTATGCAATTGTCATAAACCCATACCTCTAATGAGGACACCATAGACCTAACAATTACATTGACAGTTCCCTGCTCAAATACACCCAGATGTAAAACTGGGATACACCACAAAACTTAGAACTATCCCAAGGTCACTTGTACAAGTATGTGGATTTTAAAGAGCAATCTCTGTTACCAGTGGCAGATGAAAACTGAGTTACAACGTATAATGTCAAGCACTATCCTAGGATCAGTTGGTGTAGACATCTTCTGCTTGTATATGGAAGACATGAAACATATTACTTTGAATCCCTATGTACAGTACCAGTTTTACCCATTGAGGTTAATCAAAGTATATAACATATTAAACCAGGAACAATGAACTAATAAACTGAGGGGGAAGGACCACATGTACATTATCCAGTCGTATTAGTCTCACTGGTTCTTTCCAGTCTGACACTGGCCAAATTCACATCTCCCTAAAGAAAGATCTGAAACCCTTCTACCTACTTCCCACTCCTCCTAACTCTACACAGACACATTCTTAATAGTTGATTAATAGACCCTTTTTTTGGTGACAACACCTGTCGAAGTTGTTCATACACAGGGATACAAAGATACAAATTCATTTCTTCCGTCAATTTATTCTTCAAGTCACTTTTCTCTAGTAGACCCACGCCATTTCAAGTTTGTATAATACACCTACCGTACTTTTATCATACCCTCCAACCTTGTAATAACCCCTACACTTCCTGGATGCCTACTTTGGTCCTGGCACTTACTAAACATGCATATAGATGATGTCAATCCTCACAACAATCGAGCAAAGTAAATGTTACTCTTCGAAATGAGGAAACAGATGCCCAGAGGGCCCAAGTTCACTCAGCAGTAAGGGATGGAGCTAAAATTCCCTCTGGCTTTAAATCCTGTGCTCTGGCTACTGTACCCCTACCTACTTTCTTTCCACTCTCTGCCTCTCTCAACAGAACTGTGTTACCACTTTCCAGGACTTTCATTTTCCTTGATAACTTCAGCATCTAATCCCCAGTCTGTAGGGCTTGCCCCATCCAGTACTGCCTATGACTAGAATGGAGAGGCCAGCTAATCTGGAGGTTTCCTATGGAAAAGCCCACGAGGCTCTCATTCTTGAGCCACATTTCATAGTCACTTTGACCACCAAAAAGGGTAATATTCTGTTTTTCACTCACCTTATTCCTTTATCTTATTTCTTGCTTGGTTTAAAACCCAACTGTGAAAGAGGGATGTCATGGATGGGATGCACTCTATGAGCTGACATCACTATTTTAAACCTGGGTGGATTTTGCGTTTGCGTCCTGAGCAACTGGGTTCCCTGTGCAAATCAATACTCTTAGCAAATACAGTAGTTGTTTAAAGTGCATGCATAATGCACACACGCGTGCAAAGAGAAGTTAGGTTAAGAACACATGTGTTAATGTGCCTCTAAGGAACCATTTTAATTATAAATGAACCTCTTTTATTCCTTAACTAGGCCCAGTAGGACTTCTCTTTGGCAGTGCCCACTTTTTTTTTTTTTTAGCAGTTCATTAGACATGTTCTTTGTAAGTGAAAGCAATAAAACTATTTTCATTTTAAAAAGGAGAGAGAAATTCTATAAATCAGATTGCAATTCTCCACCAAAACAATGAATCATTAAGGTTTTACTTAGGTTTCTCTAACTTTCCCCCTCGGGTTAGTTAATATTGAGATGCCCCACTCAGCATTGAAAGCAAAAGACAGCTTCCTGTGCTACCAAAAGCGAAAAGCCCCACAACACACATGTAGCTGCAGTGGACAGGGACAAACGAAGCCCATTCAGCTCCTCCAGGGTTTCTTTGAATACAAGTTCCTTGCCAGCAAACAACACATTTTCTTAGCAAGAGGAAAAATACTTCACAGCATGTTCAATTAGTAGCTGTGCTTTAGCTCTTGAGTAATAAAAGTCAATAATCAGGAAAGTCAAACAATGACTTTAAACTCACCCAGGGATGACCAGGTTAAGACTTGGTGGACCAGGTTACCAATTACTGCAATAAATAAATAAATAAATAAATAATATATATATACATATATTAATAATAATAATAAAATGAGAGCAGGTTTATGATCAGATGGTCTAATGACTACCTGAAAAGGCAACAATCAGGGATTCATTCAAGTGCTTTATGACTCACATTTACATGTTAATGATCATGTGGAGAATCAGAACGATTGTTGGGAATTGAGACAATGTAATGCAGGAGAAATAACAGATTGCATAACTTCTGGGGTTTTGCAGACAAGATAGATCATCAGGAACCATGACTACACATTTCACAGGTCATTTCAAGATACATCCTATGTGTCACAGCACCAAACTCAAATACCTGTGGGGTCAATTAGGTAGCGAAAGTAAGTGACATGGGCTCCAAGTAACTAGGTCACACAACTTGTTCTCAGAATTCTCTGCAGGACTGGCTCCATAATTTGTGGAGTCTAGTGCAAAATGAAAAGGTAAGATGGAAGGAAGGAAGGAAGGAAGGAAGGAAGGAAGGAAGGAAGGAAGGAAAAAATGGCATTAGGTATTTAAAATATAAAGTTTTCTCCTTTCTCCCCATTCTCTTTCTGTCTGTTTTCAGTCCACCTCCATCAACTCCCTCTATCTGTCAAGATATTTTTTAGTTATTCAATGTTGCATTTCCTCATGCACAGGGATACTCATGAGGTGAGTGCAGATCCTGTGGTATAAGACCTAAAATTAAGGTTCAGTATTGCTATGCTGCATTGACATCTAAAACCAGAGGGCTTCAAATGGTCCAGCTGCACAGTTTCCTCCTCTCTCTGCTCCCCTACCCAAACACCCTTCCTTATCATGGAGGCCAGGCACAGTGCCTGCTTACTCCTGAGTAGCTGGTTTCATTTCCAGGCCCCAAGAAGCCATGTGGAACATTGTGAAGACATGAGATTTGAAACAAATCCCAGCTGTTAATCCTTACTGGCCATGAGAGCTTGGAAAGTTACTTGACTTCTCAGAGTATTTGTGACATCATCTGTAAATTGAATCAGTGATATTTCATTACAGGGTGGTCAGAAAAAGCAAATGTAAAAGAACCTGGGTCTGTGTGGAGATTGGTCAACAGTCGATAGAATATGTTATAATATCTGTCCACTCTTCCTTCATCCTTTCCTCCACAACCGGGCCTCAACTCTGCCTTGTAGGCCATGCACTGAACGACTCATTATTACTTCTGAGTCCCTGGGTTCCACATCTACCCAATTTCCATGTATAAAAAGACTCAAATTGGAAAATACATATATCTTTATGACCACATCGTGCAGGATTGACTTACTAATTTAAATTCTTCATGCATTAACAGGGGATGAGGGCAATTATGTGGCTTGGTGTTCCTTGAATGTGAGCCAGACCTTGAGCCAGAACCTCCAACTTCTGTTGAAGGGCCTACAACGTGCTAGTGCTTTTCAATACATGCTCCCATTTTATACTTCTAGCAACCCTGCAATGCTGCTTTTATTAACTGAGGCATAGAGAGGGTACCTTGCATCAAGGAAATGGCAGACTGGGGACTTAAACCCAGATCTCATTGACCTAAGCCTAAACAGATAAAGCTGTTTATTTGGCAATATGCTAGATGAAAGTTCCTGATTTGAAACAGAATAGCAGGCTTCAAAGGTATCCCGTTATATTAAATCAGGCTTAAGGAGGAGCTGTTCAGCAAATAAAATCAGAATCATCTTCTGTTTCAGGCATTGACTCAGTCTGTTCCTTTAGAAATAAATGTTGAGAAAATCTACTGGCACTGTCACACATGAAAATGTGAAGACTGTAGGAACTGCTTGGGCTCTATTCCTTGAGAGACTCAGAAGTGTAAATCTCATGGCAGATTTGGTCTTTATAGAATTCACTGTTTGGTTTTCTTTTTGCTGTGCATGCTAAAGTTATTTTCACATCCCAAAATGTCCTAGATCAGTGGTAAGGACAGGAATATTTTTTTTAATTTGATTTAGTGGAAATAGACATGTTAGTAAATTTATGCACATCTTGTCCAGGAGGGGAACACATTAGGTCTATTGTGTTACAATATATTTTCTTTTGGTGGTTGGAATGTAAAAGGAATGCTGACTGTATCATCAAAATGATGAAAAGATTCACTCACCTTTTCTTCTGTGTGATGTGCTCAGACCACGGGTTTGGTGAGGGAAGAGAAGCAAGTGGGTAACTTGTTAACAGATCTAGAGATCAAGCAATCGTTTGAGTCTGCCATTAAAGTTGGGAGCGGTAGACCACAGGAGATGCCAGAGCCAGGGAAGATGGGTCAGAAGCTAGTAGTCAAGGTCACTGGAAACAAAGCACAGGAGACAATCACCAGGTGAGCCAGTAAATCTTCAGAGCAATATCTTTCAGCCAAGGCCACTGCTTATCCATGGCATCTGCAGGGGCTACCTCAAATATGACATTCTAAAGGTTAGATTGTTCTAGGTACACTCTCTGTATATTATGAATGATAGCACCTCCAACTCCATCCAGGGGTCCCCAACCTCCAAGCCACAGGCTGTACTGGTCCCTGGCCTATTAGGAACCAGGCTGGACAACAGGAGGTGAGTGGCAGGTGAGTGAGCAAAGCTTCATCTGTGTTTACAGCTGCTCCCCATGGCTTTCATTACTGCCTAAGCTCCACCTCCTGTCTTCCAGGAAATAGGTCCCTAGTGCCAAAAAGGTTTGGAACTGCTGCCTTGCATCACTCTCCCATTTCTTTTGTTTATCAAGTACTCTTAAATTTACCTATCAAATATCTCTAGAATCCTTGTCTTCCCTTTTTCCTTTCTGTTGTGGTCCTTATCACAACTTAACCCAATCACACTGTCCTTGTGACCCAACTTTCTACTTTTGCTTCTATCCAACCTCTCCCAGTGCCTCCAACCCTAATCCTATTATTTATTTCTCTGCTTAGCAACCTGGACCATACATTCTACAAGCCCTTGCTGATGTGAATGTTGGTGTTGAGGCTGAAGCTGCTGAAATGCTATGCTATATCCCTGGTACTGTTCCAGGCCCTGGGCATACAAAGAATAGGGCAGAGTTCTTTCCTCAGAAGATCTCATCATACTTTGGAGAATAAAATCAACTTCATCTGCCATCCCTCTCTATTCACATCATATTTGTGCCACAGCTTATCAATCAGTGCTCTTTAATATCTTCTTGTCTGTTACTCCTCTGCCTGGAAAACTCCTATTCATTCTGCAATACCCAACTCATTTATCTTGTACATAATTTTTTTCTCAATTCCCCTAAACAGAATTTGTCTTGTGTGCATTCCCAGAGTTCTTTGCATTTCTCTTTGTATAGCAATGGTCCCATTAATTGTAAATATTTGCTTAAATATCTTTCTTTTCCACTAGATTTAATCAGTTTCTCAAGTACAAGAATCATATTCTGTTCATGTCTGAGTTGCTCAAGAGCTAACAGAGTGCTGAA
The DNA here is from genome assembly GCA_004027555.1 of Craseonycteris thonglongyai. Lineage (NCBI taxonomy): Eukaryota > Metazoa > Chordata > Mammalia > Chiroptera > Craseonycteridae > Craseonycteris > Craseonycteris thonglongyai. The sequence goes on along the minus strand of PVKE010008392.1, from coordinate 35,749 downwards.
ATATATGAGGCATTAAAAATGATTTAAAAAAATAATTTGCTAATTAACACATGGATGCAGACAAAGTTTGGGGATTCAGATTGAAATGTGACCCAGAATAACCACCCAAGTGTCTATATTTCACTTAGTGCACTGAAAACTGGAGATGAAATGTGAAGGGAAACACCTAGAATTTTTGGCAAGGTAAATGGGGAATTCTTAGTCTCAGGAATGTAACAATCACATTTTTAAATGACTAGAGAGGAATCTATGCACCACACAAATAAATGATTTCCTCAAAAACATTCAAGTCATACTTCTAGTTCTTATCAGCAAGATGATCTATTCCTGTCTCCTTAATCTCTTCTGTGGCCTGGTGTGGAATTGATTTCATTAGATAATTTTTCATGATCTAATTAAAGGCACATTTCAGGGAGATGGGAGATGGCTCTCCCCATCATCTCCCAAACTGTCCTGAGAGTGATCTCCTGCAACAAGTGCCTGGATACCAGAGATTGAGAGAAAGTCGATTGTTGACAGCAAGGAAAGAATCTGAGGCATTGATCCTCACCTACAACTTGGGAGTTTGAGACAAAGTCACAGAATTCAGTGCTTTATTAACTCTGCTTGTGCTGGAAGGGAGAAACAATTTTAAGTGATTTCACATTAGAAATGTGGGGGAGATTTTAAGACAACTTAAGGGTTCCTCAGCACTGCTGACATTTTGGACCTGATAATTTCCTGTTGGGAGGGTGGGTGGGGCATTGTTCCATGCACTGCCAGATATTTAGCAGCATCCCTGGCCTCTACCTATTAGATGCCAATAACACTCCCCCACCTCCCTCAGTTGTGACACCCAAAAATGTCTCCAGACATTGTGAAATGTCCTCTGGAATGTGTGTGTGTGGGGGGGGGGGGGGGGGGCACGGTTGCTAAACTGACCCTCTGGCTGAGAACCACTGATTTAACCCACCACACACAAATAAAAATGCTTCTAATTTCATTATAGAACATCATCTTTTCCAATGCTTTAAGAATTTTTTTTTAATGTAAAATGGTGTCAAATTGATAGTTAGGTCAATGATGCTGCTCATAATTATCCTAAAGAGATAATCTTTAAACCCACTGAAGGAGCATGGAATAGGCTTTGACATAACCTCATCAAAGGTCCGTTTTAGATGAGAAGTAGAGGCAATTAGCCATGCGGTAAACTTTGCCTTCCTTGATGTTTCTGGAGGGCATGCTGTGGCTTGCCCTGCCGCCAAATCAAGAGCAATTGAACAGAGAGTTGATGGATGGAGAGGAGCTTGCCATGCACAGTGATGTCTGAGATGGAACACGCAGTCTTACATTCTTCTGCAAAAAAAATCTATGGAAAAGGAGAGGCCAGAGACAGGGCTTGCTATGTGGGCAAGTGGCAAAGACACAATGATCCAATTCAAATATTTTTGTGAATAACCTACAGGTAATAATGAGAAGCATCAGAGAGTATAACCAAGAATAAGGATGGTCTGATCTGTGTTAGAGGGAGCACTCTAAATGCAGAAGAGGGACTTAATGGGAGGTAGAAGAGTTTGGGCACAGAAAGGCCAATAAGGATGCACTGTTATCATAATCTGGGAGAGAAATGAGCCTCAGTGCACAGGAGTTAAACATTTGGGGGTGTTGGGAGTTGCAGGAAGAAAGGAATCAGAGGAAAAGGGGGGAGAGGGGGATACTCCATAAGAGAAATCGAATGCTAACTGGCCCAATGAGAGATGCCAAAATCACTCCCTACCTAATTAGCACACATGGGCATTATGAATGGCTTGCCTAGAATGGAGATGTGCATATAGTAGTTCTAACCAGAAATTTAGATGTGACAATATTAGAGAAGAGCTCTTATACTCAAAAGCACTCATACTCAACAACAGACACACTACACATTCTGTCCCCAGGAGCAAATGCCAGGAGCCCACTGGTGTCCTTGTCACCTGGTGAGGCCAAATGGGCACCTCCCTTGCATAGGTCAGCCCTAGGAGTCTCCCAGGTACCATCAGTTTTGCTCCATTTCGCTGGCCTAGCCGCAAAATGAATCACTCTTTTGGTGACAAACCAGCCTGACAAACTAATGTAATGGATTAAAACAGGCCCTGCTAGATCAAAACAGAAGCCCAAGTGGTCAGGTCTTCCTTTCCTCTGATTTGCACGGATCAAACACTGCCCCAGGATTTCTGAAGAGAACAGCTTGGGCTCCCCTTGCTCAGCAGCAGAACTTGGGGGAAATAGGGGCTTGGTAAAGGCCAGACCACCCTTGGGGACAGCTAGGATGCTCTTGAAATTTCAGAGGCAGCCCTTGGAAGGCCTCTGGTTCTCTGCTGTGTTCAGGGCAATGGGTATTGATTTCAGACACTGTTTCAGAGCAAAACCTGAAAGTGTGTGCGTTTGCAGCTTGTCAGGCACTCAGGCCCACCTTTCACAAGGGACTTTCCACCAGCAGCCCTGTGCCTGGTGCCTTTGAAAGCAGAGCCAGGCCCTCTGAGGGCTTGTTTCCTCACTCCCAGAGATTTGATCAATGGCACAGCCACTCAACATTTCGTTCCTTTAACAAGCCTGCACAGAATGCTCAGAGCAAGAGAAAAGAAAGGTTGAAGGGAACAAAAAAGGAAGGCCTCCAGTCATTTGTTGCCAACAAGATTCAAGCAGAATAAAAACATCAGCAAGCTCTGATGTCTCTGTTATTGGTGCATTTTGGGGGTCTGTTATCCTTTCAGGGAAACTCTGTGTTTATTCGGAAGAAATCATTCATTTTATTTTTAATTTTTTAAATTCTTTTAAACAGAGACAGGGAGAAACAGAGACAGAGAGACACACAGAGAGAAGGGAGAGGGCCCAGAGAAGTCTCCATAGTTGTATGTCATCAGTTTTCTACATGGTTTCCTTCCACACAGGTGGGCAGGGGCTACGCAGGGGGAAACTGGATTGAGGGCCTCCCGCACTGAAAGCACACCCCAGTTCAGCATATGGGTCTGCACAGGCGGGATGCTGGATTCTATCCTCAGTCCCAGGGGCTGCAAAGTGAGCACTTAACCCACTGAGCCATCCCGGCTTCCCCAGCAGACATTTATTACACATTATTTTAGGCTGTAGGGTGGGGAGACAGAAGATAAACAAGGAAGTCCTTGACTCAAATTTGCATTCTAGAAAGGGCAAACAGATATGAATACAGATGCTAAGAGGACACAAATCAAAGTGATAAGATAAGAATCAGGGAAATGTGATCTGAGCTTCACTGTTGTTAGGGTGAGTAAGACTTTTCAGGACAGTTACAGATGGTTTATTAAAGGGAGAGAATATTAGGATTCAAAGAGACACTGTTGTTCTGCCATCTAGTTGTTGGCGAAATCCTAATATCCATAAAGAGCTTGAATTTGAACTCATCATCAGATAGGTCACCTAGTGAAATATTCTCTTCACATTTGAAATCTGAATGACACTTGAATGATTATGTGAACCTCAGAGCTGCACATTTTAGAACCCTAAGTCTTGAATATAAAATATAGTTCTGCAAATCATCTTTTTAGGAAAAGGTGCAGAATGTGAAAATAAAGTAGCCTTCAAATAGGAATGTGGACCCAGGGCAGTGAAACTGTGTGACATTGAAGATGACCTTGAGGTTTTTCTATTCAACCTCAGAGAACCACAGGAAGAAAGCACAAAATTAATGGTGGAAATAAAGTAAGATAGGTGTTTAAAATGGTCTAAACCCTATCTATTTTTAATGATCTCGGATGCTAGAAACCCAAGGGAAGAGAGTCAGATTTAAAAATAACTAGTGAGCTTTTACTCAGAACTATATTTCACAGTTTCTAAACTTCCCTATATCATCTTTGACAACATCTTAAGGGTATTAGTGTCGCCCATGCTTAGGGATTAGACAGGAATGGGGGGGGGGGATGCAAAAGTAGAGACATATAATAAAAGACCACTAAATATAAGCTAAATGAATAAATAAATGAAACCAAAGGTCAACCAACATATTTGCCAAGAACTGAGCTGGGTGACTGAGATTCCAGAAGTTTGCCACCCAGGAGATGATGCTAGAAATGTCTACTTATCTAAAATTATGGATAAACTATTTCCTCTTTTTTTATAAATTAAAAATAAATAATAGTTATTTTATTTCTATTTCTCTCTCATTCATTCAGTCAGGCAATTGCTTATCCAACCAAGATCTAAGCATTTAATGTGTACCAGGCATTTTTCTACACCTTCAGGGAATAGCAAAATGGATAGAATCCAATCCATGCCTTTAAAGAGATCCAGCCAAGAATTTCTAGTAATTCCAGTTAATTGTGATTGATACAATAATTATTACATACACAAAATGCTATAAAAGGTACCAGCAAGAAGTTGGAAGGGTGGAGAAGAATTTTAAAACCTTTGAGAAGAAAAAGAAACACAACAAGGAGATGGCCATTGAGCCGAGTCACCAAATAAGTCTAGTAGGACTTTTCCAGGTGAAATAAATAAATAAATAAAGGAAGGAAGAGCATTTTTGACTGACAGCAAGACTGCTAAGAGACAGAGGGACAAGAATGCGTGGAGAGCCCAGCCAGGGGTGATGAAGAACAATGTGCTTTGGACAGATTATCTGACTGCACACCACAGAATAATAGGTACCAAGAGCAAGACCTTGGCAGCTTTGCAAGGATTTTAGATTTAATTCAGTCCACAACATGGTTATTTTCAGACACCTACACCCATACTTTAACAAGCAAGGCTTATAATGTTTGGCCCAAGAGCAAATCTATCAACAAAGTCAAGAGCCATTTATTGCATTGTGCTTAAAGAACTAAACACTACAGTACTGTATGTTGGGCTGACTTTTGAGTGGACACTGAAATGTTTAAGCAACAGGGACACACAGGATATCACTATAATGTCATCTTTAAGGTGTGTTTGTCATTCCTCCATGCATTATTCGTTTCACATCAGTCCATGCAGGACTCCAAGCACCATGTTAGATTCTCAATGTATAAATAGTGATGAAAACAAGAATGTCAGATTTGATAGAAGAGTTGGGAGACCAGACAATGTAAGTTTAAGGTGTCGAAGAAGCTCCACAGCAAAAACATGTCCTAGGGAGGAGGGGTCTACTCTTTAGAAATGGGTTGCCTTACATTGCTCCCATTCAGCAAGCACACTTGGAGGAGGTCCAGACAAACCAAACAGCCAACATGCTACCAAGCAGATCTCCTCACATGGAGTTGGGCATTTCCCATAAAAATGCTTTTCCATCAGAATGGACAATGACAGAAATGAAGGCAAATCCCCCTGCACGTGCCAGAACTAATTCCAGAGTCACAATTGCCCTGTCAGTCTAGAGCAGGGATTTCCAACCCCGTGCCCGGGGGCGCCAAGGCGCCCGCGGCCCGATTTGTGTGCGCTCGCCATTATTTGAATGCATCAGAAGTTTTTCATAAACACTAAGTAAAACTATAATTTATTTTTATACATGTGTTAGAATTTTAAAATATTGTTTGAGTATCTACACAGGTTTATTATATTCGTTGGTATGTTTGCGATATCGTATGTATAAGTTTTCCCCTAGCTTTCGCCTTTGTACACGTCGCATCTTGTTCAGCCGCTGCACTCTTTAAACTCTCCTCCACCCACCGGGAGATGCCAAGTTGCCGTTTTGATTGCGGTTGCTGGACTGATCGGGTCGTGACGGTTAGCTAGGATCACAGTGTTGTGATATATTCAATTTTAAATGAACTAAAAGCGAGGTAGGTAATCTATTATTATGGTGGCAATTTGATATGATATTGTAGTTCTATAACTATTTTTACTTTTATTTTTTTAGTCCTAAAATGAGTGGACCAAATAAGAGAAAACGAACCTATAATTTTAACACAGACTGACTTTGTTGATATCACATCTGCATATCAAGTCTCTCATGCACTTCCCATACATGAGGAAAATGCTAGGTAACAATTAATTAAACATGTCATTATTTATTGAGACCCTGCAAGTGCTTCAAATACAGTTTGAAGAGAGATTTCTGCAGTTTACAAATATCGAGCCAATTGTCTCCTTCTGTATCAATCCTTTTACTTGCCAAATAAATGTAATAGAACTAGCCGCATGTATTGCAGACCTAGTTCAGGGGAAAGCAGAAGAACTAGAGTTAGAAATTTTGAACCTTAAGAACGATATTTTGCTAAAATCCTTAATATCAGAGGACTTAGGGAACATAGTCAACAAAGAAAGGTTCCCATTTTTTTAAAAAGCGGCATATAAAATCAAATCGTTTTTCGAGTCAACGTATTTATGCGAATCTTTGTTTTCAAACATGAATTTAATAAAATCACAATATAGATCTCGACTTACCGATGAGCATATTAATAATTGTTTGCTAACAGGGTTGTCGTCATACTCTCCTAATTACGAGGCACTGGCCAATGAAATGCAATGCCAAAGATCACACTGACAGATTGTTTTTTTTTATGTTTTCTTTTATGTTTTTTAAAATGATTTTATTATACGTGTGTTTTTTATTTACTTTGTATTACGTTTTGTATATGTTTGTGTGTATATAATTTGTACAATAAATTTATTATTTTAAAATTATTTTTATTATTTTTTATTCTTGTTCAATAATAAATATCCTTAGAAATAGCTGGTGCCCGCCGCCCTACCGATATTTTAGAATGCGCCCTAGGGTATAAAAAGGTTGGGAACTCCTGGTCTAGAGTAACCCCTGAATCTCATCCCTAAAACCCTAATTGGAAAGGAAAACTAACAGTGTCAGCCAAAAGCTGTAACTGACTCTATCACTTCTGTCAGTGGATGGGAAATTCAAGTGCAACTCCTGCATGTAATTACCCATTATGTCTTGAATACAAAATTACTGCTTTCACGGGGGAGATACATTCCACACACAAATACTGTAATGATATAAAAGGATAGTCAGACAATAGGTTCCATAAACGGAACAGATGAGTAGGAGAGATTTTCTTTTGCCACTATTTTATTTTATGCCTCAGGATGATACACACACTACAAATCTGTAATCGACTCTGGGATAGGATTTATATATATATATATTTTTTTAATTTATTGTTAAATTTGATGAGGTTACATTGGTTGGTAACAATTAGATAGTTTACAGATGTACAAGTCCACATCACATCATTCATGCATCGTATTATGTGCCCATCACTCAGTATTTATATATTGAATTTCTTTCCCTATAATCACAGGTTCTCCCCCCACCTCACATAATGCCTCTCACAGCTTCCTGGGGACCTGGCAAGAGCATTAAATGAGGAGACAAGAAAAGTGGGTTATTTCTTAGACTCTGTCACAAACCTTTTTGTGCGCAATGTTGTTTGATCCCTGCTCAATGTTCTCATCTATAACATGTAAATAGTGGCATCCCCCACCATACACACACACACTGGATTCCAAACCTGCTGGAAAAAGCACTGGATTTGAGTTAAGGTCTGAGTTTGGTTTTGCTGCTGACTGGAAAATTACATAGGGTAAAAAGCATAACCTCACTGAGACCTAGTTATTAGAATTCACCTGTCAAGGGGGCCTAATTTCACCTGCCTCATCAATTTGTCCTGAATAAAGTCAGCCAAAGTGCTTCATAAGCACAGCTACTTATGGTAGCACAAGGTATTATTAATTAGGATCAAAGAAGATCACAAATAAGACATTGTAACTCCAGGGCTTTGAGGAGCACACGGTTCCTGTGATATTGGATGCCTAGTGCACCCAGACATGTTGTGTGCATTTTCCATAATCCACTTTAACCTCAAGGACATTTAAGACTATGCCCTTTTATTATCAGCTGGGAAAAGACTGGCATATCCAAAGCTGAAGGAAAAATGCCAGGTCAGCCCAAGTTGCCTTGCACTGGGCACATCCTAGGAAGATTTGAACATGCTAAGATTCAGCCTGATGCTGCTCCTTGTACTGAGGAAGGTACAGTGGAAGAATATGAAGCTCCTTTCAGACCAGCAATTGTCAGGTTTAATAGTAAAGGGGGATTCGTGGCATCTTCCCTTTGCTGAGGCCAAATCAGTCCAACACTCAGCCCAAGACTTGTTCAGCAAGAGCTAACAGGAATCTTTCTGGGCTCATGACACATTAGTTTGAATTTCAGAGTGGTTTTTGAAGGAGTCTCAGTGTCTAAACCCAAGTTCACTCACTTCACTGCCTCCCTCAACTTGTCAGACATTATAGAAGCACTAGGCCTTCTTTAGACTGACCAACTGATCCACTGCACAGTTGGCCAAAAGAAGAGAAAACATGCTTTCTAAATGTCCCAGGTGTCCCCAGCATGCTGAATGTCTTGACCAGGAGCAGTAGAAATAGCACTGGCACCTTCCAACTTTGGCCTTGGTTCAGAGGCCTGTGTGTGGGAATTTCTTTGCACCCCATGCCAAGCCAGAGCACGAGGATGGACACGGATATGAATTTTCAACCTACGTTCCCTGGGGGTAACTTTTATAGCTTAGCTATAGTTTTTTAAAGGTCAAGATTCACATGTTTATTTTGACTGGCATTTCTTGGCCTAATGCAGATTGAAAAAAGAAAGAAAGAAAGAAACTGACACAAATAGATTAATAGTGTGCAAGTGAAATCTAAAGCCCATTTTGGGAAATCTCCAATGAGAATTTTACTTTATTTCATTGAAAAGGGCAAGAAAGGGTGACTATTCTGTTCAGCATGGGGTGCCCAGGGGGCTGAAAGCAAGTCCAAGAGAAGAACATCTGGTTGGCAAACACAAAGGAACACAGCACCTGCAAACTCCTCGTTTGTTTACTCTGTGACTAGTTGTCTATTATCTGCAAAAAAAAAAAAAAAAAAAAAATTATATATGTTTTGGGGCTGGAAACCTGCTGTTCGTGCCAAAAAAACTCTGGAGTGATAACGCAGCCTTGTTTACTTTGGAATGCTCCCCATCCTAGCATGGGCGGGCCCTTCCCTAGCCAAGGCAACTTTGGAACATTTTTCTTCCTTGCACCTCTTTGTTGAAACATCAACAAGTTGGGAACTGGATCCCAGAGCAGGGGCATCAGGTGGATGGGGGTGTCAGCAGGGCCGGGCGGTGGGGGGGGGGGGGGGGGGGGGGGGGGGGGGGGGGGGGGGGGGGGGGGGGGGGGGGGGGGGGGGGGGGGGGGGGGCAGGGGAGGAGGGGAGTGTGAAGAGTTGACCACTGCGAGTCAGAATGCGGTTCTGATACTATTTACTCCTCTGTGATGATGTCTGGAAGGCTTTTTATTCTCAGCCTCTGGAAGTAGTTGCACATATCAAAACCAACACCAAAACAGACAGTTTTAACACCCACACATACAGGAAACTTTACCCCAGGGGCTCAGAGTGCTTCTCAAGGAACAAGAAGGTCTGCTGTGTGTGACTCTGCCCTTGGCAGCTGTGCTTGTCACAGCCCCAAGCACAATTGATTGTGTCCCTCTTTGAAGCACTCTTGGTCTAGAACAAGCTTGTCCAACCCGCAAGCAGGCTGCAGATGGCCCAGGGCGGCTTTGAATGCAGCCCAACACAAATTCATAAACTTTCTTAAAACATGAGATTTTTTTTCTTAGCTCATCAGCTATTGGGCTCAAGACAATTCATCTTCCAATGTGGCTCAGGAAAGCCACAGAGTTGGAAACCCCTGGTCTAGAATGAAGCATCCTCTCAAAGAGATGTCTTTGAAAGCAGCTACCAGTGCTCATAGAAGAATTTCCACCCTAAAACTAACGCCCCCCCCCCACTGCCAGGGACCCCAAACCCAACACCATCCCCTTTCGCCACCCTGATTCAAAGTTGAAGCAGGAGCCTGATGGGTATAGAGAACACGGCTTGAGCACCATTTGAAAAGTAAAATGAAGACATGGGAAGAAGTGTGCAGTAAAACAATAGAACTCGTGTTTACTGGCGTCTCAGCTGAAGTAAGGCCAGTCTGGACAACTAGCAGTTTGTGTGCCTTTTCTCATGTAATTCTCCTAACATTCTCCTTATTTCGTAAGCTAGGAAAAAAAGGCTTAAGGAGGCTAACCAATTCTCCCAGGGTTGTTGCTCAGCCAGATGGAAAGGCTGGGTTTCAACCCGGGTCTATCTGGCTTTTCTTCCCATTATATCCCTAAGATTTTACCCACAACTACATGTGATTCATACCTAGAAATTCCCTCACGCTGTAGTAGTTTGGATATGAACTTGAAATGGCAGGGGGATGGGAAAGGAGATGAGCAAAAGGGTGCAGAAAGAGAAAAGATCATTTAATTGGGAATGGCTGAGATCCTGGGCTGTGGTCTTCGAAGATGATTCCAGCCCAAAAGCAGCTGCTATGGAACAATGGCCTCTGATTGGGGGAGCCTTCAAGTCATGCAAAAGATGGCCTTTAAATTGGGGACAGGTGGGGGGAGGGGCTTTTCCCTGCTTTGTCTTCTCCACTAGAGAAAGCAATTCATACATACTCCATGAGACAGATGCACAGCTCCATGTACAAAGTTCCCAGTGAATGTGATTAGCATCCCATCTGCCTCACAACTACGGAGCTCCCAGAAACTGTGCAACTTAAAGAAATAATGAGCTTGGGTCTGTGTCTGGCTGAACCCTTTTTACACTGTGTGGCCTTGGGCCAGTCAAGTGACCTACTCATGTCTTGATAAGTCAAGCCAGTTGGAAAATTGAGTAAGAAACGGGGAACTCGGTGGAAAACAGATGCTCCAGTGGAGCTGAACTTTTTTTTTTTTTTTTTTTTAGCAAATAAATTGGGGGCCCAGAGTGAGTTGTTTTGAAGAAGAGTTCCAAGCTGAGAAACAGGGAGTATTTATTAAAACCTCATTCCAGCATGGTCACCAGATGTAGGTCTTTTATGGTCAAACTGGCCGCCTACTCTAGAGACAGGGAGCAGAGTCCCTTGGCATTGTTAGGTTCCAGAGAACTCCCGAAAATCCTAAGGGACCACAGGTAGCCTCCCTTTAGACAACCTAATCTTTGATGTGAGATGTGAAGATCCTCAGGGATCAAAGTTGCTAAAATATCACCTCACTGAAGCGACACTGGTGCCTATTGAAAACCCTCTTCACCCTGGCACTCGCTATTCCACTCCCATGTTTATTTGTGGCCAGCACCTTCATTGCTACCTACCGCTTAAAGTAGATTACCTGTTTACTAGAATGAATGTAAGCTCCTCCAGTAAAGTGACTTTAGTTCTTTTCATTAGTTCTGTCTCCAAGTGCCAGAGATGACTAGTCTGTGCCCTCTGGATTGGAAAGCTGGGAAGATTACATGTCACGGTTAAGATACACAAGGAAGCTGCTAGTGTGCATCTTAAACAATTGGTCTGGTCAGACTTTACGTACGTACATTCCACCAGATGTTCTCAGCGGGTCACGGTGAGATTATAAGACAAGATACTCCTGACATCATCATAATCAGACTATCCTGATGGGGAGGTCACATCGCTCACACTGGGGTAGCTGAGACCGGACTGGACTTTCACACTGTTCCTGCCTCTTTCTGCCTCCAGGCTCATGGTGCTCAGATCCACCTCCTACGTGCGACCTGCAGGACCTTTCTAAAATACAAACCTGACCCTATACGTTTCCCCATAGCTGCTCACTGTCTGCATGGTAAATTCAAGACCCCTTCATGATCTGTGCCCAACCTACTTCTTCCTGCCCCTACCTGCCTGTCACACTCCCCTCCCACCTTGTACTTTGTTGGACATGCTGTGCTCTCTCTGTCTTCAAACATTTCCTCTGCACTTCCCTACCTGAAACTCCTTTCTCAACTGAGCAACAGCTTATCCCCACTGGGCTCCATTACTGACTCTTCCCTGAATCTTTTCTGTTCGTTGTTCCCCATCCTCACAGTGGCCCTCCTGCATCTTCAGAGAACCCCTGTGATACTGTGCTGCTCTATGTTATAATCATTTAGATGTTTCTCTTCCCCCACTAAGTGGTTAAGGTCTCAGGGCAGGAATAGTCTTATTGATCTCCAGGCCTAGTCCAGGGCTAGGCTCCACCACCACCAAATAAATGAAAAATCAAGTCAGTTTCCTTTCTCAGGTTTTTAACAGTTCCCTGGTTTCCTTCACCTCTATAGATAATTTCAATATATCAAATGGGTAATGAAAAGCTGCTTTAATATTAAAAAAAAATAGCTCCTCTTAGGTTGGAGGTTTCATCCAATGTGACACTGTGTAATTTTCTAATTCCCAGAGAGAAAGTTAAGAATAGGGGTATTAAAGGATAAACCAAAGCATAGTAAAAATTGTTAAGACTTTCTTTGAGCAAAAATCTATTCCAATTGGACAGCACCAAACTGGAAGTGGTTAGGAAGGCTTGGAAGCAAAGATAGGGACTTATGTGATTGGCTATAACTTAAAAGTCTATTTGGCCATTTGTGATTATTGTTAGCATTTTGATTTTGTAACCTTGAGGCATTTCCAAGCTTAGGTTTTGGCTTATGTAAGCCACTATGCATTACAGCCACCTCAATCTAATGGCCTCCTTGTTTATAAATTTAACAGAGGTCTGAATTTTTTTTAGCTGGAAGAGCTAAATCAAGTAGGTGCTTACAACCAAGGTGTGTTGCTGAAAACTTCAAATGTACAGGCAGGAGAGGAGGAGGAAAGGGGAAGGGTCATGAGAGAGAGAAAAGAAAACAGACTGGGTACAACAGTCCAAGGAATTCTAGGGACTGTAGTAGAGATTTAGCCCCTCCCAGATCCATGTCATCCCAAAGTTCCCAAGGAATTTAGGGCCTCCTGGTAGCTTATGAGGATCTTCCGAGAAATCCTCAGAAGGGTAAAAGCCCCTGTCTGGGAGTAGGAGAAATCTGAAGGTAGTTGCATGCTTATATTTCACCTGTATGGTAGGCTCTCCATTAAGAATTGGTTCCCTTGGGTTCTCTTGGAGCACGAGGTAACACTGAACCAGGATTTCTTGCATCTCACAAGTATCTACAAGATTCTGCAAGACTCCATTTTTATGCCTGAAAGTGTACCTGTGCAATATATTTTTAAGGGCTGGTCTTTGTATCAGGACACATCGCTGCTGAGGGGAGAAACCCTTTCAGAAATTAATTTCCTTCAAGGTGGGAGGCAAAGCACAATCTGAAAACAAACGAGCAAGCTTTACTTTCTGAGAAAGAAATAGTGCAAAGAAATACTTCCTTTTCTTCCAGGCTTGGGGCTCACTCATTTTCTTCTCAGGATCAGGGAAGAAACCAGTGATAGAAACACACAGAAATTGTTATTCAAAGCCCGTCCCTTTCTTTCTGAACACAGGTGTGACAGGAGATCAGGCAAGTTTCTCACTGGGGGGAGCTGACAATGGGCTGAGTATGGAATCAGAAGAGCGGGAGCTGACTCAAAGACTTGGAGTGGAGGCCTGTGTCTTTCCAACTCCCCAAACTTCCTTATTCTTGACCTCACTGTTCCCTCTCCCCATTATGCTGCCATTCAAACAACTAAAACATTGTCTTTTCCTGCCTCCAAAAATGAGATTTTCCTCTATGCAGCTCAGGTCTAAGCTTGCTTCTTAAACAATGGTTCCAAGTGCCATGTGGGCAGGAACTGTGTGTTTTTTAGTCAACCATGCATGGGCCCCACCACCCAGCCAGCACCTGGAATGGCACAGGCATGTAGGAAATGTTTGTTGAGGAATAAAAGCTAGGCTGTATGGTTTTCTTTGTGACTGCTGATCCCTTTGATGCATTTTCAGACCAAGCAAGGGTAGTCCAATACCCTGGTGTGTATTCTTAAAAATGTCTTTGCAGCTGTTAGCTTCTAATTGACTGTGAGAAAAGAATAAACTCCCATGACCACTAAGAAAAAAAGAAAGCGCTTTGCTTACATGGTCCCAGGCTCAGCAAACCCACTGACGGAGATGGGGCAAATGCCCATCCCAGGCAGCCTGGTGGAAAAGGATTACTATTACCTTAGTCATTGTCTTTATTCAAGGTGGGAGTTTTGGTTGGGCTGGTTTTGACTCACTGAGCTTCCCTATAAATAAGATAAGAAGCAAGACTGACCTGGCTAGTCTAAATATTCTTGCTGAGCCCTCAAAGCCTGCTTCGGAGACATCTAAAGACATTACAAATAACTTTTCTTCCAAAATTCTAGTTTCCTAAAAAACAGGGTAGCAGGAAACACACACTTAACAGTGTGTTCTTTAACAGTGTAAAGGTTAGTTATAGACAGAAGAAACTACAGACTATAGTCTAGCACGTTTCACATATGTTATCCTTTACTTGTCAAAATGGCATTTTGAATTGAGCAGGGCTGCCTTCATTCACCAAAAAGGCTGTTTCCTGATTAAAATAGATCCTAAAATAAAAAGTGCAGATTTCATAAAATTGAAATGTCTCCATTATTAAGGAAATGTTAGATACTGATTTATTATTATTATTATTTTTAGTTTTCTTTTTTAATATCAGATTGAGAGATCAAACAAAGAAATGTGAGCATTTAGGTAAATGCAAGTTGTTCTTGTGTGTGGGCAATAAGAATACATACTCTGAATCTGAAATTTCACAGGGTCTTTCCAGAAATTCGAGGTGTTCGTTCACCTTAGGCTGGACTGATAGCCATGAATGAAAGTCTAATTTAAAAGGGAGAGTCTTTTGACCTTTTGGAAAGGTGATAAAATTTTGCATTGCTATATAAAAACTCTGGGAAGCCAGGATGGCTCAGTGGGTTAGGCACTCACTTTGCAGCCCTAGGGACTGAGGATCGAATCCTGGCCCTGGCCCATGTGGGCCCATATGCTGAACTGGGGAGTGCCCCCAGTTCAGTTCTCACTGGGGTGAGACCCCGGCACAGTTCCTGCCCTGTAGAGCCCCACGCCCACCTGTGCAATAAAATTATGTGGAAAAACCGATGATGTGCAACTATGGAGACTGTTCTGGACCCTCCCCTTCTCTCTGTCTCTGTATCTCTCTCTATGTCAAAAACAATAAAAATAAATCTTTAAAAACAAAAACAAACAAACAAAAAACTCCTAGAGGCCTTGAACAAAGACATTTATTTTGATAAAAGTTGTTTTTTTCCAGAGGTTTACTTAAAAAAAAAAAAATGCCTGGCTCTCAAAGATCTGAATTTCTATTTTGAGACTAGGAAAAGTGTTTTTTTCAAAACTTTCAAGTCTTCCAATGTGGGTTCAAGTTCAAGTAAAGAATCAGTGTATGGAAGGGTCCTGCTGTCTCTACACTAGAAAGAATTATAGGCAGGCCACGTCTGAGTCTTCTACAAGATGTGTGTGGGTATTCTGAGCTGGGCTAAAAGGGTCTGTCCAGCTTGGCTTATGTGATGGAACTATAGCTTCCAGCTCTATGCAGTCCTTTCACTAAAATTATTTACTGCTGCAAAGTCAACACAGATTGTGTCACCAGGAGCCTGATGCAATCACTGAATACAAATAAGCAGCCATCTCCCCAAGTGCTGGAAGGGAAGCCCCCATCACCATTTGGAGAGGCTCAGAGTCACAGACATTCTGTGAAGTTTAGATACTCAGCTTTGATTTATGTCTCATGATTCAGGAAAATGGACTGACCTAAGAATCCTTGTCTCATTCAGTTGGCCACCAATGGCAAATGTATCTGGAAGAAATGGCAGTCATAATGGCCACCCTCCCATATTAAAAAAAAAAATGTTCTTCTTTCTCTGCATGGGTCAACCCATGAACATTCTGGCTATTATTTCCTCATTATTGCCTATGTCTAAGAGTAAGCTTGCAGTTAAACAAAACCAGCAGGGCAATTACATCTCAAACTTCTCTTGGAATCTAGACTCCATGGTAACCCTATACCTCCTGCCAGTCAGCTCCTGGGAAGGAAATTGGTGTCCTCTGCTTAGGCAGGAAGTGAATTATCCCCGGAGGCCCTGGGTCACAAGCTGGCATTCCACTCTGTGAGTAAAATGGTTCCTTTTTTCATTATTTTGCTACGAACACCAGTAGGCAGTGATTTCAATGATCTAAAAGTGAAGTCAACAGAATTGTCTTTTAAGAGGAAAAGATCATTAAAGGTATGTTTAAGTTATGGTCAGTAAAGAGATGCCCGATCCACTGCTGACTGCCTCCCACTTCTTTTCATCATGTGGCCTTACTTCCTTGAAGATTTATTTCATCAAAGTGTTAGCCAAAATATACTCCATGTACTTGAAACATATATCCTTAGATTGTTTTGTTTTGTTTTTAATTCCTCCTGTCCCCAGTCTGAGGAAAATGGAATTAAAGGGATTGTTCCTTTGAGCTGTGAACACTGGCATCACTTCAGAGGGTTGACTTTTATTCCTGCCTCTGACAATCTTGGGGGAGTGTTGGGCAAGTTACTTTCTCTGCATGTTTGCACCTTTCACAGGAAAGATGTAGAAAAACTGTCCCAGGTGATGCCAGAATAGCTCAGTGGTTGAGCTTTTGCCTCCCAATAGTGAGATCCAGAGTTCAATTGCCAGCCTCAGCCAGTACAGCCCCATAGGCTGAACTGCAGTGCAACTAGTAACCCCCAGGATGACTCAGCAGTGAAGGTTCGCACCTCCCATGCTGAAGGCCCCCGGTTCAGTTCCCACCTCATGAGGCCCCACATCCTCCTGTGTGAAATGAAACCATGTCACAACTATAGAAACTGTGTACTGGGCTTCTTTTAGGATGATGAAAATGATCTATCATTGTGTGTTCACGATTCTGTGAACATGCTAAGAGCACATGTGTGAACTATACACTTTAAATAAACAAATTGTATAATTATGAATTATACCTCATTAAACCTGTTATGCTTACAGAAAGACTTAAGTCATGATGATAGTTCCTCACACAATTATTTTTAAGAGTTAAGCAATACAAACAAACACTTTCATAGTGTTAAAGAGAAAGCCACAGGCCTCACTTGTGCAGAAGCCCAGGATGACAAACCTGGATTTAGTACCTGCCCTAATTACTGTTTCAACCTCTCCCAGAAACATAATCCACTAGTCTGGAATTTTCAATGAGAGTGGAGGAGGTGGCTGTCCCATTAAGACACAGCTGCTCAAAACATAGGCATTGATGCATATGCTGGTATACATACTATTCATGTTTAAAGATGCTACTGACTCATCAAAAGCAAGGCAATCATTGCACTGTTTTACTGGTAATTGTGGAGTTTATGCTGATGCAACAACATTCTGTTATCCAGCTCTTTGTTGACAACTACTACAGATCTGTAAGAAGGGCATATACTAGCTTTGTGAGCTTACAAAGATGAGAAAGCATTTAACCTCTATGTACCTCAGTTTCCTCATATGTAAAACGGTGATAACTGTATCTTGCTCAAAGTGATTGTGAGAAGTAAATGAAATAAAACCTACAAAGCATCTCATACAGGCCCTGATACATAAGGGCTTTGCAGAAGCAACTATATTAAGGATATTAAGAGGGCCATGAACAACAGGGGATCTGAGCAGTTAGTATGATGGGTGAGCCCCGTGCTAAGAAATCAGGCAGGTTCTGTCATGACAGGCCCAACACAGGCAGGCTCACTGAATGTGCAGATAGAGACCTTACCGCAATGCCTTTTTCAGGAAAAATATTATTGTGCTAACTTACACTCTCCTAGAGCTAATGTGTCACTGCTGGGAAATGGTTGCATGGACCCAAAACTTGTGTCTATATCCATCTGTCATAAGAGTTTTATTTTATTTTTTAATTCTCAAATTACAGCTGTTCATTTTGATCCTATCTAAAATCAATCTTAGAACTTAGGAGAGTGGGATCCCCATTCTTCTAAAACCAGAATTGTGATTGATCAGGCATTCAATATGCTTAGGAAATAATTGGATGAGGGTGTTCTCTGGACTTATAGGCCACCTAGGCTGATATTTTTAAAGCAACTATTTGCATTTAATCACAGCTTGAATCGTTTCATTCCAAAAATGATGTGAGCTAATAATAGGGTACGTAGCCCAATTCATCTTTCAGGACAAAGGACCTTTTTGGTTTTTAATTAAAAACATAAAAATGGTGAAAGTGTGTGAACCTGGTTAAAATAAGAAGGTGTATCTTCAAGGAATCAAGGAATGCTCCCTTTTACTCAGGAAATCACACATATTTTGGCTACACAGAGTGGATCCATCCTAACCGTGATGGCTTCTCTCATGTGGAAACTGAAACCAGCTGCCATGGCAGGGGACATTCAACAGCCAAGGCATGACAAGCCACCAGCCACAGCATACACTCTTTCCCTCATTCTTTTCTTCAACAATGGCATTGGAGACAGAGGTATGGACAAGACAGATGAGATCCCAGTTCTCATGGAGCTTAAAATCTAGTTAGGGGAGCAGTCAAAGGGAAAAATATAAATAAGACATTTCCTAAAGGGTACGTAATATGGAAAATAAGGCAGAGTGGTACATTAAAACAACGGGAGTGCAGGGTTGGATGAGAATGGGGGCAATTTTAAACCCAACCTTCAGGAGGTGGCAGACTGAAGCCCAATTAAAAGAGTCAGAAAGATGAACACGTCTGAGGCAGAATACTTCAGGCAGAGAGGATCGTAAGTGCAAAGACCATGGGGCATAAACAAGCTTATTATATCCCAGGAAGAATGAAGACCAACACAGATGAAGGAGGGAAAGAAAGGAGCCATTTATGGATGTAGGCAGAGGCTAGACACAATGGAGTTTTGGGACCCCAGGATATCTGAAACAACTACCTTCCTATACCTGAGAGACCACCTCCTAGAGAACCCTTTACTGACCCCTTTTACAGGACCAAGTAAATGACAACCATAAAGTGCTGTACACATTGTCCCACAAGAAAGTCAAGAGCCAGGCAATTGTTAAGGTGTCTGACCACATCCTGAGCTGGTATTATCCTCACTCACTCTAATGGCACCTGCTTCCAGCCAGGTACTAATTTTCCCAATCCCTTAAGAGATGCAATGTCACTTAGTTCTGCCAGCCATCCTAAGAGATAGGTAGTGCTTTCCCATTTTAAAGATGAGAGCACTGAGGTTCAAAGAGGTTAACTCATAGACTTAAGACACACAGCCCTCCAAGTAGCAGAATTAAAATTCTATGACCCAAAGCTTGTAGCTACAAGGCTCTCATTATGTTCCATGATCCTTCTGCCCAGCCACAAGCACTGAACCCACACCTTACAGATCTCACTCTCCCACCTCACTACCTTCAGGTCATATAACTGCCCCACACTGGGCTGCCAGCATCACACTGACAATCCCTGGGTCCCTTTTACACTCCTAAGTGCATTTTTGAGTCCAAGTGCCTTAAAGTGACTGAAGAGTTATTGGAGATCAAACAATGGTTTTCAATCCACTTTGAAACTCACTTTCCTTAATTAACTCTTTCATTAGCCGAGGTGAAGCTATAATTTAATATAATTAATTATGTGGTTTTCAGAAGACATCATTCTTTCTTAGTACTCACTATCTACCAAATGTACCATGTATCTGTCAATCAATTTGCCTTGATGAGGGGATCTTATCTCCCTTACCACTGTGGTTCCAACTCAAGTATGCTTCCTGGAAGCTGATGGAAGACACATACCATCCTCCATAGGAGGTGCTAACTGACCTGGTGCTTATGATCTGAAATAAAGAGAGCTACTGTGGCATTACAGGAATGCAATGGGTGGGGATGCAGGAATCTCATTCTAAGACCTGATTTCTTGTTCTCATTACAATAGGTTGATTTGCTTTGTGTCCAAAATCTGAAGAAAAAGAACACAGTTCTTCGAATTCACACACATGGGCTTGTGTCCCCAGCTCTGCCTCTCCTTGGCTCAGTGATGACATCCACATCTGGTCCCTACATTGAGCTTTCATTTTCACTTGTAAATAATACCCACTTCCATCGCCAGGCCAATGCACTGAGCCATATGCTGGGCTTCCCTCAGTATACAGGGTCGGGCAGGAGTAATCCACAGGCAGAAGTAACACCCCGTTTTCATGAGCTGGTAATCTATACCCAATCTTTCATTACAAAATTATAAGCAAATAACTATGTACCATAACAATATCACACTCAAGCACACTACATGACATTTTAGGTGGAATGATCACATTGCCGTCCATCTCATGCAAGACAAAGCAAACCTTGTGATGTTATGGCATTACTTCCACTGGACCCTGTATATTACATCTAATGCTTACAAAAAAAAACCTCCCATGAGTTATTTTGCCCCCCTTTTCAAGATTAAGAAACTGAGTCTCCAAGAGATAAAGTAACTTGCCAAGGGCAACATATTTAAAAGGTAAACAAGCCAAGTTCCAAGGTAGGATCAGTTTTCCCTCCAAAATTCAACCCCTCTGGACTCAAATTCACAACCTCTCTTACAAAGCCCTTATGGACGCCTGCTCACAGAGAATCACACACAGTGGCAGGAGGGAAGACCTGATGGTGAAAGAATCCAGAGAAGGCCTGTGTGGTCCTCTGGGGCCAGGCCCTGTGAACTTGGCCCCCAGATGCAGGCCTGTCCTGTGTGCAGCCCCGGCCTGTGTGTGGCCCACCACTCAGCAGACAACCTGCCATGTACATTCCCAGGCCTATATAAACGGTGTTCTCTGCAAGGTACAGACACACACCCTTCCTCAGACATGGCCAGGCCAGACAGACTGCCCCAGGCTCAGTCAGTGCTTCTAAAGTGCCAGCCTATGCCACAGCAAGCCTTGCCAGACCGATAAACGGCTCTGCCCCCTAGTTCCTCTTAATTTAGAATTCATTACGTCTCTCTTTCCATGAAAGATAAACCAATAGCTGCCCTTGACAGCTGTTTTCTCTGGGGTCATTCCATCTATCTGCCCAGCTACTCTTTCTTTGGGGATCTGAGCACGATGTAATGTTAGTCCTATCAATTTCATTCAATCCTTCCAGTGTAGTCTGCGGGGACTGGGGCGGCAGCCAAGCCAAATGCCCTTAACTGTTTGTGCACTGTGCAAGCCAGCAAGGGTTGGAAAGCAGACCCAGAGAGCAAGCAAGGTTCCAAAAACATAATAATAATAATAATAATAATAATAATAATAATCTATTACCAAATTTGTGAGAAATAAACAGGAATGAGGATGGTGGTGACTTGCAGGGTTCGAATCAAGTTTGACCAGACCCTGTTCGTTGTTGGGCCCAGCGAACAATGCACAAGCTCCATGCCTCAGATGTGACACACTCAGCTATGGAAGCACAAAGACCAGATGTGCCCAGCAAATTATGCACCAGTCACGGAGGAAGTCCACTCTTTGCAGCTTTGTGCAACTCAGGCTGGCAAATTTGTTGTGGATACTCATCAGGGGAAATCCAGACCTATAGGAATGATGGAAAGGATTCCTTCACCATGAGATGCTGAATTATCGTGGGGAAACGTCAACTTGGGTTTTCTGAGAATCGAATGAAGGGGTCTGCGTTTGACAAGCACTATCTCACAGCAGCCCTGAAAGGTAGATAAAGTGATCGCAAGTTTTCAAGTGAGTAAACTAGGGGCTCTCAGGGTTTCAGTCAGTTGCCGAAGACCATGCAACTTGGAAATAAAGAAGCTGGGATTCGAATACACGTGAGGCCAGGGGTTGTCAGCCTGAGATGATTCTGTCCCCCAGGGGATCTGAGTAGTGTGTCGAGAAATTTTGGGTTGTCACAGCTGGAGTGCCACCACTAGGCAAAGGCGAGGGCTGCTGCTAAACATCATACAATGCACAGGACAGGCCACACAACAAAAAACAAACCAGCCCCACATGTCAATAGTGTCTTGGTTGCGAACCCAGGGTTAGACGGAGCCCATATGACTGTGACAGGTAGGGAGACAGGTGAAAGGACAATAAAAGTTCCTCAGAATAACTGTTAAAGTTGCACACGATTATTCTTATAATTTTCTGTTCTCAATAGGGGCCTTGCTTCCTGTTCACTAGGCTGGAGAAAGTCCACTAAAAAAAAAAGGAAACAAAGGAGTCTGTTTCAAGGGAAGATGACACTGTGGCCAGCAAGAGGAATTTTGCTTTGTTTCTATATAAATGAACAGATTCCTCCAGAATTCCACAGTCCTGTGTCCTTTGCCACTGAGGGCAGAAGGGTTTGGTGTCCTGCCTGTGTCCAGAGCTTGGCTATAAGATGCCCTCAGGAACCAACTGCTAGGTAAAGAAATAAGAAGCCACCCCCCACTCCACATATTTTCTAGCAACTGCAAGGCAAAGAGTAGCTGCAATGGGTGCAGGTGAGCAGAGCGGTGTGCCACAAAAATTTGGCATGATCTTTCCGGGGAGACGCAGAACTTTATGTTCTTTAAAAGAGGTTGCTCCTTTCTCAGCAATTACCAATTTCCCACGAAGAAAGCGATCTCCATCTCTGTTTAGGGAATGATTTGAGGCAAAACTACACAATGCTTTTGCCGGAGTCCCACAGTCCCTGCATTTCTTCTCCCTGACTCCCTGCCTCGTCCTCCCCTCCCAGCTGTCCCCTTCCCGCTCACTGGGGACCACCTTCTCTAGTATCCACTGCTGGCTTCTCATTAGCGCTCCTGGGAGGCAGGGAGATGAAACCAGACCCCCTGGGCGATGGTATCAGCTGCCCCCAGTGACTGGCACTTTGACTAAAAGCCTCCTCCCGCTCCTACACTGTGATTGAGTTTCCCTCTCTCCTGCCCACACCCTCCTCCCCTCTTAGAGGCATCGTCAGTGCCAAAGGGCCTGGCGCTCACCCCTCAGCCTGCAGCACCTGCCAACCTGAGCCGGCCTGCCTGTCTGAATTCAGAAATCTCCCCCAGCTGGGCAGACAGCTCTGTTAGCTCTGGCAGGTTGAGAGCATTTTCTTGGTCCCTGGGACTCTGGGATTAAAATGCCCATAGAGGAGAGGTAAGGGGTAAGATGGGCGGGCATCTCTTCCATGATGGACATGTGGGCAACGTTTAAAGGAGGCCCTCAGCACCAGGGTCTGAATGAAGCAGGAGGCTGAGCAAACTCAGAGCAGAATGGTGATGGGGCTGGGTAGGGAGACCAATGCTATCAGAGGAGTCAGGACCTTAATGTAATCTCAGGTGACCTTAAGGAGACCTATGATTCAATAGGCAACAGGCAGAGGAACCCAAAGAAGAGAAGGGTCTGCACTGGACAGAGCAAAGCCTCTTCTTGCGTGCAACCTTTACACAAAAGCCAAAAGAAGTTGCAACTTTCCATTTACCATTCATTTCTTACCATTCATTCCCCTCCAGTCCCCATATGCTAATTTACTTGTCAGTCAGCCAATGTGATCACTGAAAAGATAGAGATGGCTTCACAGAGCAAAACTGCTGTTAGGTAGGACAACCCTGCTTTATCAAGCCAAAAAACTTTCTGCCACAATCCAAAGAAATTTCAACACAAATCATGGCCATTTTGTAAACCCACACATCTTCATTTTATTTCCAGACAATAACAACATTGGAATGCACACTTCCAAGGAGAAAGGGGGACTAACGTGTTGGGATCCTACTGTGTGCCTGGCCCTCCCATACATGGCTACACAGCAGCCACACATTTCCTAGGGGGTAGTTTTTTCTAGCTGTTTGCTCAACATCTCAAACTGGAAAACTGGGAATTGCCTGGAAATCCCCCTTCCTCACTACCACAGTCAGCCAGAATGAGCACTGTCAGTCCTACCTCCAAATAGTTCTGGATTTGATTCCATCCTTGCTCAACAATCAACGTCTACCAATATTTCAAAACACAGCACAATTACCACCTCTCCCACCTCTATTCTCCTGCTCCCTGATCATGGTTTCTTTCTTTTCTTTCAGTCACATACTATAATTTATTTAAGTATCTATCTCCCCCTAATAGACTGTCCACAGCTTGCTGGCCCAGCCTGTCTTACATTCAAGTCAAGCTTTCTCTGTCCAGCACAGGTGGAAAGAGTGAGAAAATTATGCTTCAGAAGGAATAACTATGTACACAACCTGAGGGCCCTGACTCGCACATGGCAGATGGCCACAAAACCTTCATGTTCCTGTCCAGTGGTCAGCCCAGAATCATTCCAAACCTACCAAAAGAAATCTGAGATTCTATCGTCCATGTGATTCAGAGTTGTCCCCAAGGCAGCGAAGGGCAACCTCAAGCACATCCTCCCTAGAGATAACATGATGAATGGTTACATTTTATTCTACAACTGGAGCCAAAGTTCAATAACTTTATCGATTAGCAAAGTTTTCATAGAGTATCCCAAAAAGGTCATTGTCCTTGTTTCTGAGTTTCAAGTGACTGACTCATAGGATTGTAGATCAAAGTGTTCGATATATACTAGCTTGTCTACTCCTCCTATCAACCCTATGAAGTGAAGAGAAATGTGGACATGTTACATCGTTCCTTTGAGAGGGGTGTGTATGACGCTCAGACTGAGGCATAAATCACTTAAAAGTGTAAGTAGACCTGTTCGAAGAAACCCCAGGATCTCAACACAACAGCATCTAACATACCCCTCAGAAGCCTCCTCACAACCTCATTGTGTCCTTCCTGCGCTCCCTCACCAGCTCCCATCTTCACATACCATTTCCACTTACACTCATATCTGTACGACTACATCTTGTGTAACGCTGCATCTTGAATTCCTATATTCCTCATGAAAGGCACTCATGGGCATTTTATGAGCCTCTTCTAGTGGAAACAGATGTCCAATATCATCATCAAATGGCCTTCGTTCAACGGTGTATTCCTCTTGCATCACAGAGAATACCCAGGAAGACATCCCTCCCGACATCAAGTTTTCTGAATGGCTGCCTGGGCTTCCAGGAACTTGTGGCCTCCCCTGTGACAGAACATAGATAGCATCAGAGACCCCAAGATGAACAGAAACATGGTAATAGCATAGATTCTTCCTCTCAGGGTATGAGAATTCACCCACAGAAAAAATGAGAACCCCAGTTTTGTTTTTAACTTTCTTCCAGTCCATATATTTCTTAAATAGAATGTTCTTTTGAATACCCAGGGAGTTCTGATCCTAGCTCCACATATCCATGGCCAGGAAGGAAGGAAATTGTTGTCCTTTGCAATAAGGCATGTTTCTTTGACAGTGTGGGTCATTTATAAATCAAAAAAGTGTCATGGGGGTGACCAGACCTCCAATTAGTCTGTGAAAAAATGGAATGCTAGGTGGAATGACTTCTCTGGTCCCTTCCCAATCTAAGATCCCACATTCTGATCACAAATATTCTAATTTTCCTTGTTTCTTTAGTTGGGCAATGAGACAAAATGAGCATTGGCATGGAGCTGAAGGAGAAGGACCCGTGGGCATTTAAAGGATAGGCTGTGAGTTCTAGAGACCCCTACCGTGTCTCTGGGGGTTAGAAGTTCTGCATCATGTCATTCGCCTGTCTCCATTCAAATGTGAAGACTGAACTGGAAGTTCTGAAGAAGCTATTTGGTTATCAGACTTCCTGTCACTTCTGTTTATAGAGAATCACTGGGGGCTTGGAGAAGCAAAATCAAAGAACAGCAGAGAAATCCATTCCCCAACATGCTTATCAGAGGCTTCTTTCCTTCCGTAAATGGCACCAGATAGAGCTTACCTGGGAATCTTGAAAAGTAAATAACACAAAACCCAAGTTGGTGTTTTCTCCTATCACCCCATGGACTGGAAGCTGTGCTTTACAGTAAAGAACATGAGACAAGATGGCTTTCCCTGAGACTGAGAGAGAAACTGAGGGTGTCCTAGCTAGGCAGACGGGACAATCTTCAGCTATGGCTGACTTCACACAGCAGCTCCATCTGAGGCCCTGAAACTGAGTGGCCTCAGCTGCTCTCAAAGTCTCCTTCTCAGGACACACATTTATGAATGTGTTTTTCTAGAGCAAAGACCTTTTTAAAATAGCCTAGGTTTTCTTCATACCCCATGATTGGAGACCCAAGAAATGCAGAGCTTTTTTCCTAGCATGCACACACCTGGTAACTCAAGGATCCACCTAGAGCTGAGGTGAGTTCTTTCTGCCCAGTTGGCTTATCCTGAATCATGCAACATTCAACTTTAAACAAATAGTGTCCTAATACATAAGCCCTTCATTCAAAAGCCAACGACAATTAGACATTATAGAAAGAAAGCAGCCACAGCAGTCTCAATGCACAGATTGTCATTAGAGTCACCAATATGAGTCATAGTCCTGGGAAAGGCCACTCCACTGAAGGGATCTACTCAACAGATTAGAGTTGTACTGCCTCCTGTGGGCAAGCTGAAGAATCACATTCCCAGATGCCATGTTCTCTGTCGACTGCAAAGCTATAGAAATAAAATCAAGTCCCTCCTATCGTTATCTTACTCCTTTCTAGCATCCCCTCAGAAGAAGCACTAACAAATTACAATTTCAGGGAATGATTTCATTAGGTACCCCATACCTTCAGTTTATAATGACAAAGCCATTGCTCTCCCATTCTCTGACCAAATTCCCAAACAGGTGAAGTTAAACACACACACACACACACACACACACACACACACACACACACACAGTGACTGAGAAGAAATCTCTTGGTAAATTAAGTGGCATTCTGAAAGTTCTACCAACTCATGAGGTTAATTTAGTAAAAATAGCCAAGGCTGCAGCATTTTTCAACCATATGAAATCATGCTGCTTTTCCCTTCTTTAAGGTACAAGTAGACTTTAGTCCCAGACCCTTCAGGGTTACCCAATTAGAGAGCTGGACATTATCCAAATTGAACACTGTCTGGCTGTCTCCCTACTGCATAATTCATGTCCTTGGAAGTGGCCACGAAGGTACCCTAACCTCATCACCCCTTGTTTATCTTGCCATCTCCACCAAATTCCTGAAACTCTCAGTAATCAAGTGCCCAGATGGGTGAGTGTCTGGAGGAAGTGATGTGAAAATAGATTACCTACCAGTATCATTCTTCAGGAAAGTCAGAAACACAAAAACTCAGGTAGCTAGCTACCTATGATCAAGACAAGTTTTCTATCCATCTAATCAGAACAGCAGAAATGTAGATCTGAGAGGACATCTTACAACTATGTCAAAGAACCTGCCACAAACTAGGAAGAGAGTGACCTGGGAGCTACCTGACTGAACCAAATTTCAGCCATAGAAGTGATAGAGAAAAACTATACACTCTATATTGAGGAGGAAGAATAAAACCAAGAAAAAAAAAAGGCAAATGCTGGAACTAATTGCATTTGGGGGGTTGGGGATCAGGGAGTGGGGGTAAGTACAAGTACACATACATGCACACAAGTGTGCACCCGTGAACATACACACACACATGAATATTAGGTACATGTAAATGTTTTCTCTTCCTACCCAATTCCCTTCAAGTGGGTCCCTCTCTCACCTTCTCAGCTGAAGGCCACCTGAAAGCCCCTTTGCTAGAATGCGTGCTTCAGTCTTTCAAGGTGAACGTGTACCTGAGATAAGTGTTTTTATCAGGATGAGATATTATTATGTGCTGTTTTAAGCAATTTTGCCAACAATCTGATGTTCCTTTCTCCCTAAATGTTCTCAAAATTGTCCATACTGTACACCACTCATACAGGGAAAACTATTCAGAAGCTATAGGCACTGACTGGGTGGTCACCAAGGTTCGCAGTGACCCTGTGACATAATCAGCAGCATCGTGACACCGCCCATGAGTTTCAGAACAAACAGATCCCAGCATATAGAAGAAAGTGGCATAAATATCTGTGGTCTTCTGACTCCCAATTCTGTATCCCTTCCACTCTAATAAAACAGTTTTGGAAAAAATTTTTCTCCAAACTAATCCTAAAACCAAATCTTATCCTAACTTGAGGCACACGCTTTTTGAGCAGCATTGAGTCACATCAATAGGAGATGCAGTCCAAGAATTTCATGTACATGGATGATGCCTTGGGAAATTGTGGTAATATTAACCAGTGTCCATGATGTTCTAAGTGTTCTATGTAAAAATTAATTCATGAAACCTTCACAACAACCCTATGAGATACGAGCTATTCTATTAATCCCATTTTACAAAGAGGTCTTGAATGTTTTGCCAATTATAGCAAATATTTCATATGCTGATGCTAATGAAATGAGTATTGTTTAATTTAAAATTTTGTGCTCTGTATATTGAATTAGTATCCTGCAACTTAGCTAAATTAACTTCTTACTTCTAGATGCTTTTTATTTTTTTTATAGATCCCTTTGGATTTCCTATACAGGTATCATGGTTTTCCTTTCCAGTCCAAAAAAAAAAAAGAAAAACAAAATCTAAGCCTGGTCTGCAAGTTCTCGTAGCATCTTGGTTTCTTTTCCCAGCCTCAGTATCCACCATTAGATCACACACCTTCCTCCAGCCAGGTGCCCCTCATAACCTGCTCCCTTCACACAGCTGGTCCCTTAGACTGGGAACTCTCTGTTCCTGGTTGCCTGATATTTCTTGTATCCCTAGTACCTAGCTATTGCCTGGCACATTAGGTGTTTAATAGGTATTAAATATATAAATGGGTGAATGAATGAATGGGGGAAGGAAGGAAAAAATGACAGAAGTAAGAAAGGGAGGGAGGGATGAAGATATAAAGAAAGGAAGGAAAAAAGGAAGGAAGGGAGGGAAGAAAAGGAGGGAGGAAGTGAGGGAGGGAGGGAGGGAGGAAGGGAGGAAGAAAGGAAGGAAAGGAGGAAAAGAAGAAAGGAGAGACGGAAGGATAAACTATGCCCTGTTCCAGAAGCACTAAGAGTGACCAGTTAAGCCCTGGGGTCCAAAGCTAGCTGATTGGATGGACCTCTGGCTCCTGGTACAAAACATCAAGTCTTTATTAAAGACACAATCAAAGATGGAGCCCCAACTTTCCCTGTTGAGACAGAAGCCCAGCCCTGAAGAGAACTGGCTTAGCCTGAGGCACTTGGCAAGAGTGAGGGGTACAAGTTCCTATTTCTTAGAGCTGGATGCATTTGTGACCCCAGGGGAAACCACAGTAGGTGACACTTTCTTCGAACTATCTTTGAGCCAAGCAAGGCCTGCTCTCCTCCATGGCCTGGCCCCAGCCCTGAGGGAAGAGAAGCAGCAGGCTTGGAATAGAAGTTGCCCTGGGGCAGATGCAACTAGCTATAGCTACAGTCTAGGTTCAAAGTTGCCTTGAGGACTGGGCCAAGTGAGGTGGCAGGAAGTCCTTTGGCCTCCAACTTCCTTCAGCTTGAACTATACTGTACCCACAAGAGGGTTCTGCTCAGCAAAGGGAGCAAAGTCCAATGAGGTTGTGAGACTGTGGCTGAGGGGTCAGGCAAGTGGGCATGACTACTTTGATAACCAGAGTAAGAACTTGGTTAGGAAATTGAATCAGCATATTTTGCTACGTGATTATTGTACACTGAAGGCTAAGCTCACTCAGAAGGTAAAAGCCTGGACCCCGTGAGGTCTCAAGGTCACCCAGTGCAGAAACAGCACACCAACCCCCAAGAACTAAAAGGCTAGAACATTCTGATGGCAGTTAGAGGCAACAGTTAAAGCCAAGGCTCAAAGCAGGGCAGAAATTCACAGTCCAGGGTAGGACACAGACACACCAAAGAGGAGCTCAGAGAGGGGAGGCCCTTTTGGGCCCTATAGACAGGGCTGAAAAAGGTTGTAGCAGACAAGAGGAGAGTAGGGATGTGGGCACGGGGGTCTGAGAAAATACGCAAGGAAAGCTGAGCGTCCAGGGCCCCTGAGGAGCTGAGGACTCAAAAAGGCAGTGGACCAGAAGGCAGATTGACTATTTTGTGATTTTGCTGGGGTCGTATCCTGAAGAAAAGACACTCAGCCTCTTTCCAAACCACTGTGCTAACAGGCTTGCTGCTAAATAGGCAGGAATTGTGGCTACCTCTGTCTCTAGTGCTGAGCTGGTTCTTTGCAAAGGGTATTCACTGGGGATCAGGACAATATTAAGTCCAGATCCATCCTCTCTATAGGCAAAAAATAAAAATAAAAAAATTATTTATTCATTTATTCATTCAACAAATACTTGTTGCGTACCTAGTGTGTGCCAGACATTAGGGATATAATTGTGAGCAGAAGGACAACCCTTGTCAGGTGGAGATAACATGTAACTATAAATATTTATTTGCAACAGGTACTTTAAAGGAGCAATACATGATGCTGTGACACTGTAAAGTCCTGATCTAGTGGTAGGGCTCCTCTGAGAACAAAGAAGCTAAAATCTGAAAGATGAATAAGAATTACTTAGTTGAAATAGGCAGAAGGTAGAAGGAGATGCAGGAGCAAGGTCCAAGTGCAGAGAAGAAAAAAAAAAAGTAGCAAATGTAAGATGCCAACAGTGGGCCAGATATCAGGAGTTGAGAGAGGCCTGGCAGAAAGGAGGCTGGACAGGTAGGCATGGGCCAAATCATACATGCTCATGGAGGTTATGGCTACAGTTTATTTTTGGAGTTCAGGTTGAATCATTCTAGCGTTGTTGCTGAACCCAAACACACAAGTAGCCATTGGCAAATGTGTATAGCAGGGGCCAAATGCAGAAGGTTGTAGGAAAACTTGAGTGCATGTGTATTCATAGGCCCCAGGGGTCCTGTGCCATAATCCATCACTATTAAGAAATCCCCATTCTTCCCTTGGCATCAGTTATGGACAAGAAAATGTTAGGCACCCCAGACAGAGAAAGTTACCAAAGGTTAAACCCTGGCTTCACCAATGACAGAGGGACCATGGCACAGTTTTGGTGTGTATGTGTGTATATGCATGCTCAATTCTCCAAAACAAAAACCTGTTAATTGAGGTAGAAGAGAGGGATTGCTATCTCATTTCACAAATGGAAAACTGAGACTGAACAATTAAATGGTTTGCCCAAAGTCACAAAAGGAGGTGAGAGGGAGACAGAATGAAGACTAAAAACTATCTTCTAGCTCATCTCACAATATGTTTTCTTTCAATGACATAGGCCCAACAATGCTTGGAACTGATATTTGAAAAGAAAATAAGATAAATTTATCCCCCTCCAAAAAAACCTGCATTCCTATATGTTTGTGACACAGTTGGATAACATATTGACTAAGTTCCAATCTACATTTGCAACTAAAGATATTGAATACTGGATGTTGTACTCATCTCCAAACTAAAGTGACTTGCTTAAAGCAAATTCTCAAAAGCATAAAAGAGAAAAATAAAGGAAGCAGGAATAATTGGAGAGATAATAAAAGTAATGGATGATGATGTAAATCCATTCTAACACTATTTTTATATGGGGTACTAATTAATACCCATATTCATCATCATGGAACCTGAAAAATTCATGGTGAATTCATCTAGAAGACAACATACTCATGTCTGTTAGAGAACAGATGCCCTAGCCACTACAGATTGTAGAACAGGCAACATGACAACCATCATCAAGTCATATTTAAGTGGGTAAAAGAAGGAAGGAAGGGGATTGCCAATGGTTTGGGAAAGAGAATCTGAGAAATGAAACATGACAGCTTGTGAATAAGAATACAAGTGCTAGGTAGAGCCCTCTACCTCTGCCCCTGGGTTCTCCTACTGGTTTCTATTTACCAGTCACCTCTGACATCCAAAAAAATACTTCCTACTCTGTGACCTGCCAAAGTTTCTCAGGATAATAAGCTCTCCGGTGGCTCCTGTAGCCCGGCCCCACCAAGGTCAAGGTTATGCACATCACTGAGATTCTGACAGTGAGCCCTCAAATCCAACCAGTTGCATCTCACTCCTCTTCCTCCAAACACCCAGCTCACTTGCATGTACCAGAAACTACAATATCCCAAAGAGACTTCATGTGTCCTTTCATCACTGAAGTCTGAGGTCCCCTCAAGCCACCAGAGTATAGCCCTTCCCAGCCAAGCTCTCTGCAAGGGTTCAGAGGTGAGATTCTCAGTCATAGATAGTGTGAGTGAGAAAGTGGTACAGCCTGAAAGGGCTGAGCTGTTCCACAAGGAGACAGAGGCACTCTGTGTTCCTTTGTCCCCACCTCTTCCCAAACTGGGATCGGCCCCACCCTGTGTTACTCCAAAATGAGCTGGACTCAACTGTGATGCTTAAGGAAGTGAAGCATGTCCTTCAGCCTCTTTTAAGATATACAGACTCTGAACTGATCCAAGAAGCCCCTGTCTCCACATGTCATGTCCCCTGGGGAGGCTGTGAGGTGTCTGGCTGCTGTGATTCACAGGGAATGTCATGCAGAGGCTAGACTGGGGGTGGGCAGGACTCACCCACATCTCTCTCTCTGGCTCTCTTCCCTGGACTTCCCCACCATCTTCTTCTCTCTTCCCAGGACTTACAAGATTATGGGGTGCCCAGTAGCTCTGGTGGAAGGGAATGGGCAGGGAGAAAGTGGGCATGAGGTGGAGGAAGGGACTGTCAGATTCTTCCCCAGGGTGGGGCCCGGTGCTGTCCCCAGTACAGAGGCTGGTTGGCAGCACAGCCTACAAAGCTGCAGGCACTAACCTTTGCTCACCTTTCTCCTGCTGGATAGAGGACCCCATCTTTCAGATCCTAACCCCTTTTCTCCACCCAGAAAACCTTCTTAAGAACAGAGACCATTCCTGACCCTGAGAATTCAGCAGAGAGCAGGTTGTCACCCACACGGCGCATGGCTGGGGTTTTATATCTCCCTACACCCTCACTGATCCTTTGATAGTCTTCTCCCCAACCAAGAACTACTCAGAAGCTTCCCATGCAGTTGCATGCTTCATTTCTCTCTCATTTTGGGGATGACTCTCTCCCCTTTCTTCTCCTCTCCTCTCTCCCAACTCTTTTTCTCACTTTTGTTTTTTCATGAGATGCTGTGAACAAGAAAAGATAATATTGATCTTGTTTATCAGTTGTATGCTCTTATGTTCCTTGCCACACATTCACACCCCTCCCAGGCCACACTGCCCTAACAAACACTCCACATTGGGCAGGGGGTCATTCCCAAGGGCATCATATTTCCTGCCAGGACCAGAGCCCTGGACTGACTGTTCCTTCCAGAAGGCTGATGGCCCTTGCTCTTGACATTGCTTTCTTCTCACTCTTCTCTCAAAACAGCTTTATGTGTTTGCAACAGAGCACAAGGAGAATTTTAGTAACCAAAGCCTCTCATATGATTTCTTTTATGTATCTAAAATGTTATTTTCTTCCCTAGACCTCAAGTTGAAATAAATCCCCTAGACACTCCAGAAAATCTCTTTAATTCCTCACATTATTATCCACAAACACTGACTACACCCCTTGCTCAGCTGTCAGATTTTACAGAAGGGCCTCTGGGAGAACTCAACCTGCTCATCATACCCTAGAGAAACTCTGAAATCATGAAGGAGTAAAAGTAGGGGCTGTATTCACAATGTTAAGTCCACAATCAGTACTTAAAAACACTTAAATGGGGTTAGTTTAGCAAATCAAGTGCTTTTTTTCTCAGCATAAGCTATGAACTAGGTACCATTTTATATTCTGAAAAGTATGAGGTCTTTAACATGGTGGTTGCTAGGGGTGGGGTATGAATAGTCATCACTGGAAAATTGAATACATCAACATTTTCACCTGCCATCCAGAAATGTTCAGACAGAGGGAGAGGGTAGAATGGGCTCCTTTACTTGTTCCAGTTGCCATCTTGTGGTTTATTATTGGTGCTTCCTTTTTGCCATAAGGGTGATGGGACTAAAGAACTGTTCAGCCCTTCAATGTCTCAGTCCCATGAACAGGAAGACTGTCCATGTCTCCCAGAGCTGATGTGTGGGTGTGACTGGTTCCAATGGCTCTTCCCAGGAAAGTAGAGGGCCCTAAGGCCCTCTTCCTGGCTGATACTGGCTCTCTGGCCTCCCAACTCTGGAATGGCCTCCAGGTACAGGGCACCCTGAGACCTAGGTCATGGATGGAGGTACTGTTTGCCAATTGAAGGTGGGACAGGTATAGGATGGGCTGGGGGCTGGGGGGAGCAGAGACAGAATGAAATGAACTCGAAGAAGGGATGCTTTTGAATGAGTTCCAGTGCTCTCTGGCTGATACACCTCAACCACTACTCCTCTGTTCATGGTTTGTTCTTCCCAGGGAAAAATATCATGGGGATGGGCCCTTTTCCTATGAACTCGACTTTGATGATGACTGTTGGTCAAGCCTGGGCCTCTATGATCTGATGCTAGATGTTTTACCTCTAGCATCTTGCCATTCAAGAGTTAGAACCTTCCGCCCACACACTTGAAAGGCAGTTCCTACAGCAGTGCTTGTAAGAAAATGGGGATAAAGCCCTAAAGCAAGCAGTGGAAGCTGCTGCTGGTTGCAAGCTGTACTGAGCCCCGGTAGTGGGAGGTCCAGCCTGTGTGTTGTGGGTCCTCTTGAGCCAGGCACCTTCAGTAGCCCTTGTAGAAGAGCAATCGTACTGTTAACCACCAAAACCATCTGCCACGCTGGTCTCACATGATCATTTGTATATCCAGCTGGGCCAAAGGAAGGAATGATCTTGACCCCTTTGATGACCTCTGCAGACACCTGCTCAAAGATCCTACATCTCTCCTCTGAAAAAGGAAAGTGATGAAACTGCAGATGTGCCCAGAACAGTCTGAATGAAAAAGGAACTCTTTGGCCTGGATCTTCCTTTACACAATTTGTGGGGCTTAGGATGCAAAATACCCCAGGCTGTGTTGAAAGGTGTATTTTGCCAGGGTATTTGAGAAAAACATTAAAAAGTCACAGAAACTCTGGGTCCCTTTTTTCCTCTAATGTAAATTAGAAGACAAAGGGCCTTGGTGACCCCCAGGGTCCCTAACAACCCAACACCCAGACTGAGAGCGCTTCCCTGTGGGCACACAGCCTGGGGTCCTTATGCCACATGGGGATTCTCAGAGTCACCACAGGAATCTGAGCATGGCCACGCCATGTACCGCCATGTTCAGGGCCTCACACTGCTCTTCACATTAAAAGTTTGTATCTAACAAGTGTTTGAGCTGAAGCAGGAAACTGGAGCTTCAAGCCAAAGTGTGTGGAATTTTCCAAGCATTTTTATTCCATGGGCATTTCTTGAGTACTCATTATGGGCCAGCTGCACGGATGGGAAGTGGATCCGACAACAGTTCCCGCCCCCAAGGAGTTCGCAATCTCATTGTGAACAGGCAGGAAAGGGGTGGGGGGTGAGGTGGAGGGTGGGGTGGGGGCATCTGAGGAATAGTCACCCAAACCAGGGAACAGTAGCTCCCTTTTCTAATTAGCAGGTGACTGGCAGAAGCTGCAATCCCCAAGGAAGGTTTTAGGAAGACTATAACTTTCACAAATCTCTTTGCTATTTGCTATGAGCTACATAAAGGTGTGTGCTCAAGTCTTAAGGTTTTGCCTGCTTAGCATATTTTCAGTAAAGAGAGAAAATATTGACTTGAGTGAAAGATACTTGGATAGCTCAATACTCGACTCCCCCTTTTTTTCTGGACCACGTCATATTGAGGCATTTGCAGTGTCCTTTTCACACGAAGAATAAGACAAAAAGAAGCCCATGTGCCACGTGGTTTGTTGGAACCAGCTCTCTGAAGCACTGTTAGTATGGAGCCTGTTGAAACAGGGACAAGATTATTTATGCAGAAACTTACAAAGAATGCTCCCCTTAGCTCTGAAAAGTAGGCTTCAGGATGTGGGCTCGTATTAAATGAGGGAAAGGTTGGCATCTTAAAAAGGCCAAGGGGGTCTCTTCTGGAGCAAGATGGCGGCATGAGAGGAGAACCCAGACATCTACCTGGGAAGGGACTTACAAACAAAAAGGAACCCACAGGGGAAACCCTGAGAAGCACCCTCAACTGAGAGAACCACACAACGCAGAACAACACACAAAGGTTAGAGGAAAAAGGGGGGAGCGGGAGAGGGAGGGAGAAGGAGCAGTTTGGGGACAGGAAC
>PVKE010008391.1:28835-47925 GCA_004027555.1 Craseonycteris thonglongyai | reverse complement strand
ATGTTAACCTCTATTCTGTATACTCAAAAGTAATATAACATAATATTAAAATGTCAGCTGTAAGGGAAAGAAATAAGAAAATTAGGATTTTGTTGGAAAAAGCAATGAATCACTAAAATTATTAAAAAGAAAAGAGAGGGGAAGCCAGGATGGCTCAGTGGGTTAAGCGCTCACTTTGCAGCCCTGGGGACCGAGGATCGTATCCCGGCCCCGGCCCGTGCGGACGCATATGCTGAACTGGGGAGTGCCCTCAGTTTGGTTCTCACCGGGGTAAGACCCCGGCCCATTTCCTGCCCTGTGCAGCTCCACGCCCACCTGTGGAATGAAACAATGTGGAAAAACCAATGATGTGCAACTATGGAGACTGTTCTGGGCCCTCCCCTTTCTCTCTGTCTCTGTCTCTGTATCTCTTTCTCTCTCTCTGTGTCAAAAACAATCAAAATAAATCTTTAAAAAGAAAAGAGAAGATTATGACAAATGAGGTAGAGAGATGGAGATTCAATATTGATATAATGAGCTCATACCACTGATTTAAAAAAAATCAAGATCCAAATAGATAATTAGGTAAAAAATGTGAACAAGTATATACATTTGGTGAAAACTTCAGTATATACTATATTAAGAATCATATAAAATGCTCATATCATCTGGCTTAGTAACCCCTCACTTAAGGCATTATTTAAAAATTTGGGGGATGCTGGGATAGCGCAACAAGGTTGGGCGCTTGACTTGCAACCGTGAGATTTGGGGATTGAGTCCCGGCCCCGGCCCATGCAGGCCCATATACTGAACTGTAGCGTAACTGGTAACTGCTGAGGTGGTGGCAAGGGTTCTTGCCTCCCATGTAAGAGGCCTCCTGTTCAGTTCCCGCCCTGCGCAGCCCCATTTCCACCTGTGTAGAATGAAACTGTGTTATAAATAATGACGTACAACTATGGAGACTATTCTGGGCCCTCTCCCCTTCTCTCTCTCTGTCTCTGTCTCTGTCTCTCTCTCTCTCAGCTTCTCTCAAAACAATAAAATAAATCTTTTAAAAAAGAACAGGGAATAGATTGACCTTAAAGAACTCTGGAGAACCAGGGTCTGGAAATGCAGGTGTATGACAAAGAATGGAAAGGAAATGGAGCTGAAAATGGCAAAGCTAATTAAACTCTACATATTTCTGTCAAGTCCTCCACGCCCCCACCCCACTTTAAAATGGACTGTCCAATAGGGAAGTAGTATTTTTCTCCCAGTCAAAAAGTCAGAATTTTTTTCTTAAAAAACTGAAGTGCTCAGCGCCAGACCAGAGACCCTACATATTCTGACTCCCTGCCAAATCACCCTAAAACCAAGCTCCCCACTGAACAAGCCTTGCTCAGTGGCTTGTTCAAAAAGCAGAAATGGGTGATTATGCAAATGCTGGTACATTCATTTGCATCACTATTAAATATGAATGGAAACTAAGGACAACCAGACAGTTTAGGACATCCATAAAACCTACAATGAAAAAGAAACAGACCAAGATGAAATAAACAGAAACTAACCCTAAAGGCAAGAGAGCATTCGGGGGACAGAGATCTTAAGCAAAACAAAGCAAGCCATCTCAAATGTATATTCTTCAGAGAGATTTGAGAAGATACACTGCGTCCACAAAATGAGATAGTTTGCAAAAGGAGCCGTTAGTGAACGAGAAAGAGTTACTGCAAATTAATCTCCTAGAAATTAGAACCAGAGAACAGAGATGAAAGAGAAAAGATGAGAGAGATATAGTAGGAAAATCTAGGATATCTAACTTAGTTACAGGGAAAAAAAGGGAGAAAAAGAAAATATCAAACAATACAAAATGTTTTTTAGAACAGAAAAGGATATTTGAGTTGCCCAGCATAATGAATGTAAAAAAAAAAAAAAAAAAAAAAAAAAAAAAAAAAAAAAAAAAAAAAAAAAAAAAAAAAAAAAAAAAAAAAAAAAAAAAAAAAAAAAAAAAAAATATATATATATATATATATATATATATATATATAAACACACCTTTTGAAAATTTTTAAGCAGAATAAAGCACCTATAAGCTTCTAGAAAGAAAAAGTTATTTACCTTTAAAAGACCAAGAATGAGTTTGGCATGAGCCACACTGGATGATGAAGGGCACAGAATAGTACCTTTGGCATTTTAAGGGAAGATGATTTTCAATGTAGAATTCTATACTCATCCAGATTTTCAACAAAATGTGACATTGTCAGACATTCAAAGATTCAGGAAATTGACGTTTCACAAACAAGTTCTTAGGAAGTTCCTTGAGGTGCTCCAGTGAAATGATGTAGTCGTGAAATCCTAGAAACAGGAGCTAAACGCCAGGACCTCAGTAGTGAAGAGAAGCCCAGAATATCAAACCTGGTGATAAGTTGGCCCCTTGGAGCAAGAAGGCTGAGGATCCCAGTTTTCTAGGGAAGAAAAGGGGTATTTGGAGAGACTTAATACCATCCTTGGAAATTTGGAACAACCTAAATAGGTGTTAACCTAAAGGCAGACAGGAAAAAAGAAAGATAATTAGAAACCTCAGGCGTGGGGGGAAAAAAACACAAAAAGCTAAATAAGAGAACGTGCCATAATATATATACACCACTTAGCTGTGCAGAAAACAGTAATTATAAAATTGATTTTGAATTAAGAGTCAATATACAGATGAAGGGAAGACTTATGCTACAAGACAGACTGTTTTAACCTTGACAATGCAGAAGTATAGCTAATGGTTAGAGGTAGGAGTAGGGAGAACTCAGGGAAGGCTGCAAATAGCCATTTCTCAAAAAACGTGGGGACACACACAAAGGATAATCTTAACTGATGGAACTAAGAAATAAAGGTATAGAATACTATTCAAAGCTACAAAGCTAACCAGTAGAGAAATGGTGTTATAACCGTGTTGGCAAGAAAGGGAGATAGCCAGAATAGTACAACTGAGCTAAATCTCAAGAGACCAAAAGAAACAAAAATTGCTACAATTAAATGATTTTATAATGGTTTCCTCTGAAGAACACAACTATGAAAATAGTGAGTCAGGGGGAAGCCGGGATGGCTCAGCAGGTTAACCATTCACTTTGCATCGCTGGGGACCGAGGATCGAATCCCAGCCCCGGCCTGTGTGGACCCATATGCTGAACTGGGGAGTGCCCCCAGTTCAGTTCTTTCTGTCTCTGTATCTCTCTCTCTCTCTCTCTCTCTCTCTCTCTCTCTCTCTCTCTCTCTCTCTCTCTGTCAAAAATAAATAAATAAATAATAATGGAAAAACAATAAAAATAAATCTTTAAAAAAAAAAATAGTGAGTCAGAAAACTATTGCTTTTCCTAATACCAGTCTTTTATCTTTTTAAAAAATGACTTTTAAAAAAGGAAACAAAAGAAAACCAAACAAACAAAAAGAAAAAAAACAAAGCAAGAAATGTGAGGATCCTGAGAGATCATAATGTAATCATCTTGGAGATACCATATGGACACAGAGTTTTCTAAGAGCCAGGACTTAACACCCGTACCTTCTGTTGCTGGTGTGTGTGTGTGTGTGTGCATATTTAGTAATTTTCATTTTATTTTTTAACTTTTTGGTTAAAACTAATTTTAACATCGCATCTCGGCCTTTTGGGTAAGATCAAGTGTAAAATAATTTCAACTTACAGGAAAGTTTTAAGAATAAAAATTGTGCACAGAACACTTCTATATTCCTTACCCAGATTCATCCCTGTCAACATTTTATTCTATTTGCTTCATTTACCCCTTGCCCTCCTTTTGTGTTTTCTAAACCACTGGAGGGTTGCATACATCATGACCCTTTACCTCTAGACATTTCAGTGCATATTCCATAACAATAGGTAAGAACATGCTTGTAGATAACCATGGCAAGTTTAACACTGATATAAGACTTGATCTACCACAAATATTTAATCTACAAGACTGTCCCTACTATAAGCTACCTCCCTTGATTCTGTTTCTCCATGTACCTTTTTCCTTTTCTTCCCCCCTCCAATCATCTGCTGCTTTCACTCTCATTCTCCGTGCTTGTTTTGCTCTCTGTTTTCAAGTCTTTATTCCAGAATTATTCGAATGATTGCTGGAGCTCACCACACAAACAGACGCAGACACACACTTAGAAGTGAAAACTTTACCCAGTCCTGCCTGGAGGACATCTTTTGTTCCTTTGCCTTTACAAGTGTTCCTGGCTCTGCTGTTTCAGTCTTTGACCCTCCTTTTGAAAAATTAATGGTCTACATATGTTTCTGAGAGCTTAACAGTTATTTTTCTTTTCTGTCTTTTTTCACTCTGACTTATAGTTTCAAGAAGTACCAGAAGGTCCTATCCCTCCATCTACACCAAAGTTTGCATATGGAAAAGTTGCTCTGAGAAAGGTAAGAAATAGAAATAACAGAAACGTTGAGAGTAAGGAAGTGAAATTTAGCAGTTGTGAGTGAAAGTGTTATGCCGGGGAATCGGTTCATTATTTTTCTGTGAATTTGTTCTCTGTGAGACTGATGGGGTAGATAATGCTTCTGGGAAAACAGGAACCTGGGAGGTGAGAGGGTGTGTGTGCATGGGGACAGGGTGAGCAAGTGGGCGTGAGCAGGAGTAGGGAGGTGTTCTGGATCACTCAGGTCCGTTTGGTTCAATCATCATGTATCCAAAGCAGCCCCGGAGCCTTTGTGGGATTTACATGCCACTGTGTTGTTATGGCTGGTGAGCTTCTTTTTCATAACTCACCCTTTTTAGTGGGTTCTCAAAATTCACAAGCATTTTGATAGGTCTTTGGCCTAAATTACACACTTTCATCTTAAAGTCATGTCCTAATTTTAGTGGTCGATAATTTCATATGGTAAATGCGACATTGAGGGGAAAACTAGAAATTAATCATAAGTAGGAGTTAAGGATACTTTATTCTAGGAAAAGGAGAAAAAAGAAAAGAGATTTCATTTAATAGTCAAGAGTGACGTAAGCCAAAGTCAATTTTGTTTTGACTACCTGTGTCTTCAGGTTTTCCCCTCTGATAATCCCTACTCCTACATGTTAACTCACAAGAAAAAAAACATGAGCAATTACATATTTCTTACGAATCTTGATATTCTAAAATAGTGTCATAAGTTTTTATCTTTAAGCAAAATGCCAAACATGATTGTATGATTTTTCCATTCATGAAGCCCTTTGATATTATGGTCGGTTGAGCCTTTGTAACATTTTCCGCCTAGTGTCAGATACGTGTGTTACATTCTAGAAAGAGTGTGGTTGGTCTCTGCCTGATAAGCATCTTTCTGTAGATTTATCAGACTTTAATCACACTTGTAAATGGAGCACCTTCTGCTTGTTCAGTGCTCTTGCTACTTAAGGAAAAGTTGATTTGTTGGTTTTAGAACTTAGAAATTTATTTTTATACAACAGAAAATAACTGAACATGCTTAATGCAACATTGCCAGAACAGATCTAGCTGAGTTCCAAAAACACATTCTATATACCATGAAGCACAAAGGGCTTTTTTATTATTAACTAAATATTTACTAAATATTCAATTTAGGAGAGCAACTCAGCATATAACTGAATTAAATTTATGTAGAGCATAGTTATATAGGATAAAACCTTTTACTGTGAGTTGAATTCCTTTAGTTGTACAAGTGGAAAAACATCCCTGTGAGTAGCTGAACGGATGTAGTTGTACTTAAGTTCTTTTTCCCCCATGCTGCGCATCAACAAGGTAACCATGGAAAGTGTTCATAAAATTCTTAGTGAGTATCATGTCTTAGAAAGCCCTCCACACCTAACTGCAAATCCCAGCTCTGTCACTGCTCAGGTGAGCTTCTCTGTGCCTGTTTTCTCATTTCTAACTTGGGGACAAGAGTGCCTGCCTCCTTGGGTGGTTGTGAGGATTCAGTGAGGTGTACATGTAAAGTGCCTGCCTCCTCTGGAGTTTGGTAGGCACCAAACTAGTGTCGGGTAGCTGTTATCATTGTTACTATATTAGAGTGAGCAACCTGGGCTGCAAGAGTTACACAATGTAGTATTTGTTGAGTGGCTACTATAACACGTGCTGGGCATTGGAGGTGAGCCCAGTATAGATCCTCCCCTTACAGAGCTGACAGTCGGGCAAGGACAGTAAAGGGAAACAACTGGTAAGTGGCACAAACAGAAGATATGCTGCGAACACTTTCAGAGGAGCGTGCAAATGCAATTACTTCCCTGGAGGTGTTGGGGAAGGCTTTACACAGGAGGGCCTTTTCCATACAGGACGTTCTATTTGCAAATAGGTACATTTGAAACTCATTTGAAGATAACCATCAGTTGTTTTTAGGAAATGGATAGAGATGATTGAAGGTGACTGGGGAGCAGCATTGAGTTGAATTTGAACCACTTACATTTCTTTTGGGGTTTGGTCAAATTCACTAATATCTTTGATAACTTGCAAACGATATTCTCCTCTACTCTGATGGCCAGAAAGTGACAGTGAGTGAATGCTGCACCTGTTTCTTTTCAGTCAAAGACCGTGGAGGAATCTCTGAACATTCTGTGTCCCACTGGGCCTGTAAAAAGCCTTTATCCCTTGACCTTTATCCAGGTGAAACAGGTAGGCCTTCAAAGGTAATGCTTCACCTCTCTTATACTTGCAAAAATATGCTTTCTGTCCTGCCTTGTAGTGCCTGTTCTGAGAACAGGGTCCTAAATAGTAAGCAAATAAATTAGACCCCACGTAAGCTAACTATGGATTTCCATGCTCTCTTTAGCTTTAGTACATTTAGACTGATCTTTTCTGTATTTTTCTCTCGTTTCTTATTCTCAATCTGGTTCAACATAATTCTGCTCAAGCTATAAATTGAATGCATTTCTGATCTAAAGAATCTTTATTACTAGGTACCAGTGGAAAACCACTATTTTAATACTCAAAGAAGACAATTTAATTATTTGTCTTTAGTTAGTTCAAAAGTATAGACTGTGATCTTAATAGATTAAGTTCTTAGAGATTGTTTTCTTGTTTTTGCAGAGAACAGAAAACGGAGTACATCTTGCATGCGCATGCATGTGTGTGTGTGTGT
Source organism: Craseonycteris thonglongyai (assembly GCA_004027555.1). Classification (NCBI taxonomy): domain Eukaryota; kingdom Metazoa; phylum Chordata; class Mammalia; order Chiroptera; family Craseonycteridae; genus Craseonycteris; species Craseonycteris thonglongyai. Next base: position 40,889 of record PVKE010008391.1, on the reverse strand, counting down.
GAATTGCCAGGCACTACCCCATCTTTATTTTTTATTGTTAAATTTATTAGGGTAACATTAGTTAGTAAAAATTACATAGCCCCATCTTTATTTTAAGAACTTTTTAAATTTTTTATTTTTGACAATTCTGAATCTATAAAAGTTGCAAGGATAACACAACAAACACTTGTATAGTTGCCACCTACAGTCCCAAGTGGTACCAGTTACTTCACTTGCTTTCTCTCTCTTTCTATGGATGTATGTAGTCAACTGTTGGTTTAGGGGTTGTTTTGTCTTTTTTACCATTTAAGTTAGTTGTCAACATCAGGACACTTCACCCCTTGATACCATAGCATATACACTTGAAAAAGAAGGACATTATCCTATATAACCACAATATAAAGATCACACAAAAAATTTAACAATTATCTAACATATGTAGTCAAGTATCCTGGTCATTTCAATAATGTGCTTCATAGCTTAACTTTTTTTCAATCCAGTTTCCAATTCATTGTCACTCATTATATTTAGTTATAATGTCTCTCTAAATGTCTTTCATCTGAAACTGTCCCTAAGTCTATTTTTCTCTCTCTCATAACATGGACATTTCTTAAGAATTCAGGCCAGTTGTTTTATAGATCACCCCTCACTGATTAGATTCAATAAAATATTTTGGCATAAACACAACAAAGGTGATGTGTCCTTCGTGGGGCTCCATATAATGGTGCCCATGAGGTTAGTTTGTCCTTTCATTGCTGTGTTAGGTTTGATCACTCAGTTAGGATGTCAGCCCCATTTTTTTTTTAAGATTTATTTTATTGTTGGAGAGAAGGTGAGAGAGAGAGAGAGAAGGGGGAGGGTCCAGAGCAGTCTCCATAACTGTACATCATTAGTTGTGACATAGTTTTATTCACACAAGTAGATGTGGGGCCTGCGGGATGGAAACTGAACCAGGGGCTTCCCACCTGGGAGGCGAGAACCTTGGCCACTGAGCCATCCGGCGGTTTCCAGTTGTGTTGCAGGTCAGCATGTAGATTTACGCAGGCCAGGGCTAGAACTGAACCCCAGACCTCTTGATGGCAAGGCAGGCACTTGCCTGCTGAGCCGTCCTGGCATCTCCTCAGCCCCGTTTTGTGCAATGGAATGTTATCCGGGTCCTCCTTTCTGACAGTCTGTAGGGATTGCCTTTTGGAAGATGTCTGAAAAATAAGGCAGTATAACAATAGCATGCCTTATCTTAGTTCGTGTGTGTTGCCTGCACTTACTATTTTTACAAATTTTACACGAATATTTTACAAGTTATTTTTATACCTACAAAATTTTACAAGAATGTTTTATTCCAACAAATCTGATTTGTGATAAGTAAAATGAATAATTAAGCTTTCTCATCCTCTACTTTTTTTTTAATAAGATTTATTTTTATTGTTTTTGACAGAGAGAGAGAGAGATACAGAGACAGAGAGAAGGGGGAGGGCCCAGAACAGTCTCCATAGTTGCACATCATTGGTTTTTCCACATAGTTTCATTCCACAGGTGGGTGGGGCTGCACAGGGCAGGAACTGGGCTGGGGTCTCACTACAGTGAGAACTGAACTGGGGGCACTCCCCAGCTCAGCATATGGGTCCGCACGGGCCGGGGCCGGGATTCGATCCTCAGTCGATCCTCAGTCCCCGGGGCTACAAAGTGAGCGTTTAACCCACTGAGCCATCCCGGCTTCCCCTACTTTTTTATTTTTTATTTTTTTTATTGTTTTGACAGAGAGAGAAGGGGGAGGGCCCAGAGCAGTCTCCATAGTTGCACGTCATCAGTTTTTGACATGGTTTCATTCCACACCGGTGGGTGGAGGACCAAGCAGGGTGAGAACCGGGCTGGGGACCTCCCACATAGGAAGCACACCCCAGTGCAACATATGGGTCCACACAGGCTGGGGCCGGGATTTGATCCTCGGTCCCTGGGGCTGCAAAGCGAGCGCTTAACCCACTGAGCCATTCCAGCTTCCCCGCCCTCTACTTTTTCATTAGCATCAGGTAGAGTTCCTTCTCTAGTTCTAGTACACATTGACTGTATGTCCATGCCTTTATCTATGAAACAGAACCTGCCTTCACCCAGCAGGAACATTGAGCAGGTCAGACAAGACAAGGACTCTAGACAGCTGACACCTGCAAAGCGAATTCCAGGTTAATGTTTAGACACTTATAGTCATTGTTCCTCTCAGACCCCTGCTTTCTGATCTTTAGCCCAGACAGTGCCCTTTGGGTTGGGTGGAGCTCCCTGGGCCCTGGTTGTTTTTGGTCTGGGACAAGCCCACAGAATGTTTGCTTCCAGTGAAACCATGAAGGACACAGCTGCGTGGCGCGGGGCACAGCCCTGCTACGTCTGCAGCTGTCCCCGCTCCACCCTAATTGTGAAGGCTGTGCACGCCTTCTAGGGCGCACCAGAGCCCTAGAAGCATTTGCCAAGTTTTCCTCAGCCCCTGAGTTAGGGCTTCCCACTTTGGTTACTTTCAAAAGACAAAAAGGTGGGGAAACGGAGATTTGGGGCCTGGGCGGGAGGCATGCTGGGCCCAGCAGCTTGATGGCAGATTTCTTGAGCTGGGCCCTTTCCTGTGATCCCAGACGCGGGTTCGCATTTTTCTTCGGCTGCTCCAGATAACCTTTCCACGTGCCTGATGTGCACCTTCTTGCTTTCCACGAACTAAAGGGGGGAACTTTTTCTCTGTTCCGTGAGGGATTTCGATTTGGATTCTGTTCTCTGACTCAGGATGTAGTCCAGTCCGCCCCCCGCCCATGTCCACAGCAGGGGAGTCACGAACAGGCTGTGCGCCTGTTCCTGTCAAGGCTGGTTGTTCAGGGCCTTCTGTTCAGACCAAGGACACCAGCGTCAGAAAGCTTGTGACTGAGCAGCAGCTCACACCCCCACGTCTCACAAGCTGTGTCCCCCCACTCTCCCACCTTAAGCTTCTGATTGACTCTTGTTTTGTATGTTACAGCAGATTTAGCCCCAAAACTTTGTTGTTATTTGTCTCTGTGTGTGTGTGTGTGTGTGTGTGTGTGTGTGTGTGTGTGTGTGTGTGTGTGTGTGTGTTGGTTTGGTTAGGTTTTTGAGGTAACATAAGTAACCTTTTGATATATGTCATAAGATCCCCCTTAGTGATTTCAGGCACGTCTCTGAACATGTCCCAGAGTCCCGTTCCCCATGTGGGGAGAGGATGTTTGATTAAAGCTCTGCAGGGCTCCTCACAGTTTACTGCTGATAATTGTCCCATGATCTGAAAATTTAAGCCAGTTCCCTTCTTTCAGATTGAATTTTCCCCAGAGCCTGGGGAAGCATTCATTCCTTATGGTTTTAGAATCGTCACTTTCACACAGATCAAGGGTGACCAAATTCTCTTAAAATGAACAGAAAAAGTCATGTTTTCTCTTGCACCCTTTTCTAACCAGTACTTTGGGTTTGTGCTGTACCGAACAACACTTCCTCAAGACTGCAGCTACCCAACTCCCCTCTCTTCACCACCCAGTGGCATCCACGACCGGGCCTATGTCTCTGTGGATGGGGTAAGAATTCTCTGAACTGTGCGTGTCTGCCCCAACGGGCTGTGCGGGCTGCACTTGCTAACATGGCACTCAAGGCCTTTGCCCACCTTTTCAACCTCAGACTCCGTTTCTCCTCTTGATGTCCCTTAGCTCTGCCCCTCACTTGCTGACATGGCCTCACGCATGCTCTGTCTGCCCTCACCCATGTTAACCTGGAGGGCTGTGCCCAGTACCCTACCTTCTCAGAGACCATTTTGGTCTCCCCAGGCCAAGGCCATCCTCTTGGACTCACCACAGCATGTCACCCATGTCTTCTGCTCCTTGAGGACAGGGGCCATTTTGTACATGCCAGAGTGGTGACTTACTTAACTTTGTGTCTTCATCCTGCATCTGAAATTATATTCTGAAGGATAGTGCATGGTAATTACAGCTAAAATGCACAAAGAACCTGGTTAAAGGTATGTGTCAGGATTTTCATTCCTCTCACTGAAACCTTCCTGTGAAAGACCACATGAAGAGACTTTCCTAATCAAGAAAGTTTGTTCAGAAAACTTAAATTAAAATATTTCTGTTCTGTTGTCATTAGTGGCTTTATTTTCAGTGGGAGCAAGTTTCTAAGATATTATGTGTATACTGATGGCAATTATTTCTTAGATTCCAATTTGGGAGCTCTGTTAGTGAATTATGGTCAGTAATATTCATTTTTTTAAATCTCATCTTTTAAAAAATTATGAATTTAGTGCTGCCAGTTATATAATTTTTGTGGTTAATGCATCATATCAGGTATTTTGTGGTGATAATACTCCACCTAACTCTGATTTTTATCTCGTTTATCTGATTTTGCCTCATCTCACCATATTGTTTAGAAGCTTTTTTTTTTTTTTATGACTGCCTTTTGTGCTATGAGAACATGAAGAAGTTCCTGTATTAGGAATCTTCCCCTGGAATAGTTTGCCTCCATTCCCTTTCTATGAAAAATAGATACGAAACAAAACACTCCAGAATATAGGAAAAGTCTAGCTAGACCTTTCCTTGCCCTGAGCTGTGTCTGACGTCTGTCCTGTTTAGAAAGCAGTGATTAGAGGAACTTGGCCACCTGGCTGGGGACTTGGACTCAGGGGCTATCAAAGCACTTTCTCCAAAGTCTGGTGACACTTTAAGGCAGCAAAATGAGTGCTGAATTAACTGAGTGAACTACCTTTGTGCTGATCTTCTCACCCAGTTCATTCTCATTGGGCATTGAACCCACAGGTCCCCCAGGGAATTCTTGACCGGGGCAGTGTGATCACTCTGAACATAATAGGGAAAGCTGGAGCCACTCTGGACCTTCTGGTGGAGAACATGGGGCGTGTGAACTACGGTCAATATATCAACGATTCTAAGGTAGGAACAGCCTTGCTGGTAGGAATAAGGTTCAAAGGTTAGGACTGTGCCTAACCCGTCCAAGGAAGTTTTTGTAAATTTATTTCAAAACTCTCACATATACATTCTTCCTCTCTAGCCCTGTTAACATAAAAGCAATTTTTAAAAGCACATACACTTTGTCAAATTGGATGAGTGAACTTACCCTGATTTGTTTTGCAACCGCAAAGTTTGGTTATTTTGAAGACCTGTTTTCCTGTGCAGGTGATGAAAAAATTGAGCTTTGCAGACAAAACCCTTCCCTTGTGTTTGAGTTCAGTCATCCTACAGAAAGAAACAGAAGGAGGAAGCCATTCCACTGTGCTTTTCCTGTGCTTCTAAAAGCCTAGCTCTGGAAAGGCATGCCTTTGCCAGCAAAGCCGGCGAGCGTTTGGTCAGCTGTGTTCTGTACGAAGCCTGGTGCACCGCCTCTCGCCTCTGTTGTCCCACTGTCTTGTCTGAATATGTTTTTCTCTTACATGTTTTTAGAGTATGGATCAACAAACATTTGCTAAGAACATACTCTGTGTGAGGTGCTTTAGGAGGTGCCTCGGGGAACACAAACATGTTGAGAGAGCTCCATGGGTAGCTCACCCTCTGCTAGAGAAAAGAAACCCCGCACCAAGGGAGTTAGGGCACCAGCAAGTCTAGGACAGGACAGGGGTCTGTGGCTAGTTCCCGCCCATCTCAGTGGCAGCTCAGAAGCCATTCTGAGTAGTGTGATGATGAAATCTCATGCTATCCCGCTCGATCCCACCCAGGATGTGAATCACATCCCTTTAACGTGCTCACACTGTATACGCTACTGCCTGTTGGTCACTTAGTAGCTGTCTCAATTATCAGATCAACTGTGGTATCACAGTGCTGGTGTTCAAGTCACCCTCATTTTACTTAATAATGGCCCCAAGCACGAAAGTATTGTTGCTGGCAATTTGGATATCCCAAAGAGAAATCATAAGGTGCTTCCTTTAAGTGAAAAGGATGTATGTGTAGGAAAAAATAGAGAGAGACTTTGGTACTGTCTGGTTTCAGGCATCCACTGGGGGTCTCGGAACATATGCCCCACTGATAAGGGGAGATTAGTGTGTCAAAGTACTCCCAAGTACGCCATCTCACTTAGTTATTAAACAGGTGAGTGGACTCAGATGTGATTCCAGTGAGTGCTGCTGAGGAGCTCCAGGTCAAACTTGTTCCAGGTTATCTGTCAGGGACAGTCTCTTGTCTCTTTCCATCTACAGGGGGCCTCAGGTTTTATCTTTTCTTCCATCCTAGTAATGACTTTGAACCAAACACTAAAGATTGGGGATTTGAGGCCAAGAGTTCTAGTGGCTCAACTCCCTTTCAGTAGAGGCAGAACCTTTTGTGGGGACATCTGGCTTCCAAAGGAAAAGAAAGCTGTGGTTTAGGAAGTGTACCTCTCCCCAAACCAGATCCATGTCACTGTGACATCCACACAGTTTGTCTTATTTACCATTGGTGTTATATACCCCAGTTTGCTTGTCCCAAGAATTCAGGGCTTGAATTCTGAGACACTTAAACCCTTTCCTTTCCACCCCAGCTCATTGTCCTGTTTCTCCTTCGCAGGGTCTGATTTCTAACCTGACCCTCAACTCCAGTATCCTCACAGGCTGGACGATCTTCCCACTGGACACTGAGAATGCTGTGCGTCACCTGAGGGGCTGGCATGGCAATAATAGTAGTTGCCAGGGTAAAGCCTGTGCCCACAGCTCATCTAACTACACACTCCCGGCATTTTATGTGGGGAACTTCTCCATTCCTAGTGGGATCCCAGACCTGCCCCAGGACACCTTTATCAAGTTTTCTGGATGGACCAAGGTACATGTGTTCACAGAAAGTGTTTGAGTTCAAGCCTCAAACATCTGGTTTGTAGTATCTGAGAAAGAACCAAAAAGAGCTGCTAATGAGATGCTCTGTGGCAGTTGGGAGTGAAGGGTTTTCGGTATTAATTTGCCCAGACCTCAGGAGTGGGACCATGGCAGAGATGCAGAGATTCAACGGCCAGCTTGGAGGTGGCACCGTATGCCCCATTGTCATTGACTAACAGCTTCCATTAGTGAACGATGGCTGTTCTGCTTCCTCTAAGAAAAATCATAACCCCTTTGGGTACTGATTATGAAGGATACTTTGTCTTTATCCTGAAGAAAATCTGGTCCAAACAAAGAGGTGAATCTCAAGGAGAGTGTGTTTTTCTTCCATTCATGTCTAACCTCATACTTCCCTAACACTCCCACCTTCTGGCTGCCCTGTGCCCTAGGGCCATCCACCTTTGTTTACATGATCCTCAATTCTTCCTTGGCCATTTTGGTGCCCAGTCACTCTCATTTATTCTTTGATGACATTGGCATGACTTCCTTCGCTGTCATTTTCTCCACTTCAAGTCCTATTTTCATCCTTGATGACCTTATCATCACTCGATGACTCATTCAAAAATTTTTCAATGGCTACTATGAGCCCAAACTTTATGTCAGGCACCAAGGATAATGAATAAAACCACATATGCTCCTTGCCCTCATGGGTCTTACAGTCAAGTTGAGGACAAAAACCAAATTATGTAATTAAGGGATAAAACTGCAATTGCATTGGATGCTAAGAAAAGATATTAGGAGTTGATAATAATTGGGACACTTGACCTTGTCAGGGAGGTCAGGAAAGCTTTCCCTGAGGAAGTGATACTTGAGAGATAGGAAGGATAAGTAAAAATTAGCATGTCAGAAAGGGGAGAAGAGCACATATGTTCCAGGCAGAGGAGATAGTGTGTGCAAAGGCTGCCTGGTAAGAAGGAAAATGGCGAGTGTGAGGCACTGAAAAAGGACCCAAATGTATGAAACAGAAAAGGGCTTGTGGTGCCCAAAAGAGGCTGGAAAGGGAGTAGAGACCAGATTGGGCAATTAAATCACATGAATAAAGTTTTGTCTTCATGTTGAGAGCTGTTGAAGTAGGAGTGACACGACAGGATTGGGAAGTGACAAGCCTCCCTGTCCCCATTCTGCAGAATGTGTTGGGTGAGGGTATGTGTGAATCAGAGATGCTGTCTAGAAAGCTGGAGCACAGTTTCTTTGAGAGACTGGGTTGGTGGTGGCAAGGATGGAGAAAACATCCACTACTGGAGATATGTCTGAAGTTAAATCAATAAGGTTTAATGGTGGATTGGATATGGAGGTTTAAATAGAAGGACATACCGCTGATAACTCCTCGATTCCAGACTTCCGGCTGAAAGGATGAAGAAATTTTCAAAGACAGTTTGAGCTGGGAGAGCAGGGTCAGGAGTGGAGAAATCAGGAACAGCTCTGCGAAGGTACTGGAGGAGGGCTGTTAGATCTATGAGTAGGGAATTCAAAGGAGGGATCTGGGCTGGAAATCTATGTATAAGCTTGTTCGTGTATGGATGATCATTGAATTCATGGGATGGATGAGGTCCTCAAAGAGAGGATGCAGTAGGAAAAAGAGGATCTAAGGCTGGGCGTTGAGAGACACAGACACGACAGAGTGAGGAGGAGAGACCAGAGAAGTCGAGTAAAGGCAGCATGTATGCTGCCAAGAGGACCAGTGAAGGGAAGACAGAAGCACTTAATTGGATTTAGTGACAAGGTCACTGGGGCCTCAGTAAGTGCTGTGCCGGAGGCGTGGAGCATCTGTAAGCCAGGTCGTATGCGCTTGGGGATAAGGAAATGAGCACACAAGCACAAACATGGATACTGGAACAGAGACGCTCTTTTTCAAAAGTTTAACTCCGAAAAAGAGAGGAAAACATATGTTAATAGCTGAAAGAGAAGGGAGCAAAAGATACACATGCAGAGTGTTTAATAAATGCCTTTGTATATTTTTTGCTTTTTAAATGATTATGGAAATATGTTTTCATTATTATTCTGTTTGAATATTTTTTCCAGTTTCATTAATTATCTCTTCTTTGACCCATATATTAGTTAGATAAAAATGTATTGTTTAATTTTCATATATTTGTGGGGGGTTTTAGCCTATCTTATTTTTATTGATTTCTAATTTAATTCCTCTACAAAAGTTCTTTATGACCTTGAGTTAGGCAAAGAATTCTTAAATATGACACCTAAAGTACAATTCTTAAAAGAAAAATTTAATAATCTGGACTTCATTAAAATTAAACATGTTTTCTCTTCAAAAGAAATCATTAAGAAAATGAAAAGCCAAGCCACAAACTGGAACAAAATATTTTCAAATCATATATCTAACAAAGGACTTGTATCTAGAATATATAAAACTATATAAAACTCAGTAATAGGAAGACAAACAACCCAGTCAAAAAATGGACAAAGGGCTTGAATAGACATTTCACCAAAGATACAAGTGGCTGATAAATACCTATAAAAGTGCTTAACATTCAACATCATCAATCATTAGGGAAGTGCAAATCAAAACCACAGTGAAATACTACTTCACACCCACAAGAATGTCTATAGTAATAAAAGATGGACAATAACAATGTTGGCAAGGATGTAGAGAAACGGGAACCCTTCTATATTGCTTGTGAGAATGTAAAATGATACACTTTGGAACACAGTTTGAAAGTGTCTTCAAGTGTTAAATATAGAATTACCTACCATTGGACTCAGCAATTCTGCTCCTAGGTATATAGTCAAGAAAAATGAAAAAAAAAAATGTCCACCAAAAGACTTATACGTAACTATTCATAGCAGCATAATTCATAAAATTAGAAATAATTCAAATGTGCATCAACTAATGAATGGATAAATAAAATGTAGTATATCCATACAATGGAATAGTATTTCATAATAAAAAGGAATAGACTACTGATACATGCTACGACATGGATAAATCTGAAAAATATTATGCTAAATAAAGGAAACCAGACATAAAAGACCACATATTATATGATTTCATTTACATGAAATGTTCAGAAAAGGCAAATCTATAGAGACAAAAAAATAGATGGTTGCCTAGGGCTAATGGTATGAATGGAAAGTGACTGCAAATGGCTATAGGGTTTATTTTGGGAGTGTCCCAGAATTATTGTGGCAATGGTTTCACAATCTTTTTCAATTTATTGAGACTTGTTTTATGACCTAGCATATGATATATCTTGGTGAACAAACCTCTGGCATTTTAAGCTCTAATATCCTCTGTCTGACAACATATTTCTATCCCCCAAACTCTCATGCCTCCCAACCCTGCTCTTGGATCTTTTTTTTTTAAGATTTATTTTATGTTTTGTTTTTTTTTTTTACAGAGAGAGAGAGAGAGAGAGAGAGAAACAGAGAAACAGAGAGGAGGACCCAGAGCAGTCTCCATAGTTGTACATCATCAATTTTTTTGGTTTTGTTTTTTTTTAAAGATTTATTTTATTGATTTTTGACAGAGAGAAACAAAGACAGAGAGAGACAGAGAGAAGGGGGAGGGCCCAGAGCAGTCTCCATAGTTGACATTAGTTTTCCATATAGTTTCACTCCACAGGTGGGCACAGGGCTGCGCAGGGCAGGAACTGGGCAAGGAGCCTCTCACATAGGTCCCGACAAGAACTGAACTGGGGGCACACTCCAGTTCAGCATGTGGGTCCGCATGGGCCGGGGCCAGGATTTGATCCTTGGTCCTCAGGGCTTCAAAGAGAGCGCTTAACCCGCTGAGCCATCCCAGCTTTCCCGCATCATCAGTTTTTGACATGGTTTCGTTCCACACAGGTGGGCGGAGGCCACGCAGGGCAGAACCAGGCTGGGGGCCTCCCACATGGGAAGCACTCCCCAGTTCAGCATATGGGTCCACCCGGGCTGGGGCTGGGATTCGAGCCTCGATCCCCGGGGCTGCACAGCGAGCGTTTGACTCACTGAGCCATCCCAGCTTCCCCTCTTGGATCTTATTGATAACCTGAAACTCTCCACCATTAAGGCTTCAATTCCTCTTTATTCAACCCAGACATCACCACTGTCTTCTTTTGTTTTTTAATTGTTTGAGACAAGGTGAGAGAGAGAGAGAGAGAAGGGGGAGGGCTCAGCGCAGTCTCCACAGTTGCACATCATTAGCTGTGACATTGTTTCATTCCACACAGGTGGACGTGGGGCCGAGTGGGGCGGGAACTGAACAGAGGACCTCCCAAATGGGAGGCGAGAACCTTCACTGCTGAGCTTGGTACTGAGTGTGGAGGTTACCAGTTGCACCACAGTTCAGCATATGGGATTGCACAGGCTGGGGTTAGGAATCGAACCCTGGACCTCTTGATTGTAAACAAGCACTCAACCCCTGAACTATCCTGGCATCCCACCACTATCGTTTGTTAAGAGCCATCAATTCACTGGCCCCCTTGCCCTTCTACTCTGTCTCCTTATTCATCCTCCATCTACCATTGGCCTTTGCCGATCCATCAGTAATTGGGTTCTGCTGGGGGACCTCTCCACACATTCATTATAGCCACAATCTTCTCACTATCTCCAGCCTCTGGAGGCCCCTGACTAGCCCAGAAGTCCTTGGTTTGTCTCTTCCCCCTTCCCCAGCTGGCCTTTCTAACTCTCACTCTCTTTAAGCCACCGCTACCCTTCCACCACCTCCACTGACTGCTGTCAGGTGTAGCTCTTTTGTTCCCTCAGTTTCCTGTCAGGCTTATCTCTCTGTCGCCACCCTCACTTCCTGCCCAGTGGCCTCTAGGAGGAAGTCTAAACTCTGAGTACCCTCCCCACCTTCTTCCTCCAGGCCAAGACCCAGTTCTCCTGCTCCCCCACCCCCACCCCCCCACATTTGTCAGCCTTTTCATCTTCGTTCCCAGTCCTGGGTTACAGCCGAGAAACGATGCCTAGGGTCTCTAGGACCTAAGAGCAAAGCAAAGCCCACCTTAACTGTCCCCACTTCAGGTAGCAGGCTTGTTCTATTTCCTTGCCCCCTTTTGCTCTCCTCCTTTCTTCTCCCTTTCTGCCTGTTGGTGTTCTGCTGGGTCATATATTTCCTCTGTTCACGCCTTTTCATCCCCTCAGTCTGCCCCCCCCCCCCCCCCCCCCCCCCCCCCCCCCCCCCCCCAGCCCTCACATACTCATCTGTCAAGACTGGTGTCAGCTCCTCTATGGAACCTTCCTGGACCCTTAATCCAGAAATGACTGACCCCGTTCTCCTTTGAGCCCCTCTGTGCCCCACCTGGACTCAGCAC
>PVKE010008391.1:0-28735 GCA_004027555.1 Craseonycteris thonglongyai | reverse complement strand
TGTTTAGAAAGTACCCAGCTGAGTCACCGTCCTCCCTCCTGGGCCCCTGGTGCTCTGTAACTGCTTTTGGGCGAATGGGTGCGGGGATGCGTGTGCTGATGGACTGAGAAGAAAGCAGATGGGAGAAGGGTAGGCCCTCACGTGGCCTTGTTAGTGATGAGGGCGCTGCGGGGTGCTGTGGGTACCATGCCAGGCCGAGGAGATTCACACACACACCATGGCTCACTGAGGGGTGTCAGCTCAGTGCCTCAAGAGAAAGGACTTTCTGGAGATGCAAAGCAGAAAGAACATTATCAGCTACAGCGATTATGAGGGGCTGGGAAGCCTAGCCAGAGCTTGAGACAGACCCAAAGAATGGAAGGCCCTTCATCCCAATTAGAGGGAGGGATTTTCAAGTGGGAGAATAGTAGCAGCAAAGGTGCAGAAATAGAAAAGCATGGGATGTTTTGAAGATTAGAGGGGGTTCACCTTGGCCAGGTCATAAAGGTGTCACACCCAAGAGTGACAGACCCAGGCTTTCTGCTCAACACTTGAGAGACACTATCTCTATAGTCATCAAGAGTGGCACATGTGGTAGGATGTTGTATCATTTTCTTCGGTTTGCAGATGAGAAGATAGAGGCTCAGAGAGCTAGGTATCTAGTATGAGGTACAGAAGTAAGTGGTGGACTAGCTCCCTGAGCCCCCAGTCTTTCTGACTTGAGGGCCCCTATGAAAAGGCAGGCTGCCTGGAAGACCATTGAGGGCCTTGTGCTGATTAATCTGAGCAGGGGCTCTTGACTTATTTCATGTCTGATAAATGCTCTTCATTTCCATGCTTGAAAAGTACATACAGACACAGTATTTGGAAATGTGTCAAAGGGTCCAGAACTCCAAACGTCTGTGTAAGCCATATGTCCACTCAAAAACTAAAACACAATGGTTCACACCAGCATTATCCAAAATTGCCAAAATGTGGGAAAATCCAAATGTCCGTCAGATGCTGAGTGAATAGACAGAATGTGATATATCCGTATAAAGGAGTATCTTCCAGCAATAAAGGTAAATGAAGTACAACTACATGTTACAACATGGATGAACCAGTACGTTCAATGAAAGAAGCCAGTAACAAACCATATATGTGGTATGATTCCATTTAGATGAAATGTCCAGAATCAGAAAGTTAATAGGACGATCAGTGGTTGCCTAGAGCAGGGAAAGGGCAGTGCTGTGGGGTGGGCTGAGGCAGGGGACTAACTGCTAAAGGGTGCATGGTTTCTCTTTGGAGTGATGAAGATATTCTAAAATTGATTGAGGTGACAATTGCGTCGCTCTGTAGTATACCAAAAGCCACTGAATTATACACTTGAAATGAGGGAATTGTATGGATGTCAATTGTATCTCAATAAAGCTTTACATATATATACACACACTTTGGTGGATGTGGGCTGGGGGTGAGGATAGACTGACCACTTCTAAGACTGCCCTGTCATGACGTATGCCCCCAGCTTCTTGACTTACGCTATTCACTTGCTGTAAAGAAATGACCTTGCTTTAGTGAATAAAGTCACTGGTAAGAGTGATTCATGAGATTTTTTAAAAATTGCTTTTGATTACTTCAACTTTACTTGAATCGGATGTGGCTTTCTGGTTAAGTGCCTGGATGTCATCGGGACTTCAATGGGAAGAGGTCAAGCATGTTTTGCTGTGTCCAAGAGACACGGGCCAGCTGTGTCTGCACAGAACTCTTGTCTGACCACGAATTCCCAAAGATAGGCAATGTTTTCACTGTGTCATGTGTACTATACCTAAAATGTCGTGTTCTGCCAATGCAGTGACATTTGTGTGGTTTATCTCTCCTTCAGATGGGCGTGGGTACTTCTCATATTACTATCCTCCACAGCCTTCTTGCATTTTTTAGCCACTTGTAGTAGGTTTGGGTGTATAACAACAATAGTGAGAGGGGTGAGATAATGTCCCAGTTTTCCTCAACCAGTATTATGCTTTGAAATGCTAAGAATCAAAATAGAATACGGACTAAAAGCAGTTTTATTTTTTAAAGGCAAACATTACCTCTTTCAGGATGTTGAAAAAAATCACGAAACATAAGAATTTATGACTTTTGTCACCCGTCCCATCCTGAGGCCTACTCACCAGAAAGACCAAGTGATTAGAGGGTTGGAGCTTCCAGCTACACCCCCCACTCCCACAAGCTCTGAGGTGGGGGGTTGAGGGGCTGGAGACGGAGCTCTGTAAAAGCTGGAGCAAGGAGATCTGGAGAGCTCCTGGGTTGGTGAACACATCGGGTGCTGAGCAGCACACCTGGGGAGGGCTGGGCACTCTGCATCCCGCCCCACACCTTGCCCTGGGCGTCTCTTCCATCAGTGTAAGTAAAATGTTTTCTGAGTTCTGTGAGCCATCCAAGCAAACTGAGGAGGGGGTGTTGGGAACCCCCACTTTATAGCTTATTCAGAAGCATGGGTGGCTTGAGTGGGGGCCGTCTTGGGGGCTGAACCCTTTAACCTATGGGAGCTGACACAGCTCTAGGCAGATGGTGTCAGAGTTGGGTTGTTGAAAACCTATTTGGTGTCCAAAGAACTAGGGGATTAGTTGGTATCAAAGAAAACATCTCAGAAAGAGTGAGGAAGGGAATGGTAGAAAATACATTGGAAAGATGGTTTTGTAGCCTCATATGTGAAAGCATCTGGACATTACCTTGAGAACTTTGTAGAAATAGGGCAGGATTTAAGCATCAAAGTGATATGAATGAATATCGCACCCATGTGTAAAATATACCAGAGAGGGGAAGTACTTGATGACTGGCTGTTGAGCATGTAAACGTGACAGATAAGGGCATTATTAATAGTAGGGAAAAATCATAATTAAGCGCCATATTTTCAGATAATGATGACAATTAGGAAGAGTATAAATGTGATAATGTGATATCAAGTAAGGTGCAGGTATGAAGATGTTAGCTATCTATTGCTGTGGGACAAATTTTAACCTAAAATTTAGTGGGCTAAAACAGCAATAAACAAATTTCCTCACAATTTCTGTGGCTCAGGAATTTTTGGATCAGGGTCCCTCGTGAGGTAGTAGTCAAGCTGTCAGCCAGGACTGTATCATCTGAAGGCTTGACTGGGGCTGGAGATTGTGCTGTGAAGTCACTCACTCACTTGGCTGGCAAGCTGGCGCTGGCGTTTGGCAGGGAAACATTCTTCCCCACATAGGCCTCTCTGCAGGCTGCTGGAGTATCCTCATGACATAAAGGCTGGCTTTCCCCAGAGCGATGGACCCAGGAAAGAGAGCCAGGCAGAAACTACCCCTTTTTTATAACCAGGGTTTGGAAGTCATAGGGCATCACTTTTGTCACATTCTGTGGGTTAAACGAGAGTCATTAATTCTGGTTCCTGTTCTTGGGGTGGAATTTGGGTTCTGCCTCTTGAGGGGAAAAGTATCGGACAATTTCTGCATATATTTTAAAGCCACCACATACAGAGTGGTCAGAGGATGTCTCAAGGAGGAGATGACCCATGAGTGAGACCTGAAGGATGAGACTGAATCATCCATGGGAAGACCAGAGAAAGAGCCCTCCAGAACTAGGGACCAGTGAACACAAAGGCCAAAGCAAGGAAGAGTCCATGAGCAAGGGGAGAGTGTGGGCGAGGAGGAGCCAGCTGGGAGCAAGTGGGGGTAATGAAGGATTCGGTTTCGCTTTCCTCCAGTGGAGGCGGTTAAGCAGAAAGTGAAGGAACTGATTCCCACTCAGAAGTTCTCTTCTCAGTGGGGATGGATTGCGGTGGCGGGGCCCTGGGAGGAGGGGCTCCGGTGGGGAGCTATTATAGTAATCCTGCAAGGAATTGTGGGCTTGGCTGCTTGTAGATGGAGTGAAATGCAAGATCTATACAGAAAAGAAAAGCAAGATTTGCTGAAGGATTTCGCGTGGTGGTAGAGAAAAAGAGGAATCAAGAGGAACTCCAGATTTGGGGGTCAAGCAGCTGGAGGGATGGAGCTGTCAGCTTCTGAGGCAGGGAAGACTAGGAGCACTGCAGAGGGTCAGAAGTTCAATTGGACATGTACTTACTACGAGAATCCAAGAGGAAATCATCTATTTTTGCCCATTAATTGAAGAGGTGATCATAAAATCTGGAAACGGCAATTCAATCGATTGATCTATATTCGACACAATGAAATAATGTCATCTTCTGCCATCCTGTAGAAGGCTTGTCCGGCTTTATAAGTCTTTACAAATCGGGAGGTGGGTTACAGTCTAAGTTAAAGGTATGTACTCAGTGCTTGTTATGGGCATGCAGAGGTGAGGTACCTGTCCCAGGTTTGGAGCTGTTAGGAAGAGGCCCCAACTGATAGAACTAACTCTGATGTGGAGGACGATGGGTAGGGATCACTCTTCAGCCCTCACACTTGCTCTGAAGCTGTTTCTGCCAAGGCCACCAGTGCTGACATTTCTAAGGCCCTGGCTCACTTTACCTCTAGTCAAGTAACATCTGACACAGGTAACCACTTCCTCCCTTGAATATCTTCTCCTAACTTCTGTGACTAAACTTCTGGTTTTTCTTCTTTGTTCCTTCTCAGGCTTCTCCTTCACGTTCTGTGTGTCAAACTTCAGGGCTTGATTGTGGTTCCCCTTTTTACACTTTCAGGGGATGCCATCTTCACAGATGTGTTGCTAACATCCAAATCAGGATTTGGAGGGACCTGGAGCATTACATGCAACCACCAGTGTGGGCCTGCCATTGGGGTTCTCATAAGGCCCCTCCAACCTAATCCGTATAAAACAGCACTGGTCCTCCTCACCAGCCCTGAAACCTGTTTTCTGCTGGAAATGTGGTCCAGGGAGAAGGGATGAAGCTGGGACTTCAGGGTAGCCATGGGAATGGAGGGGAGTGTCTAGCTGAAGGAGTAATTCTCACGGCCGTGTCACTGAGCTGACTGCATGCTAATCACTGCGCTGAGTGCTCACCTGCATCCTTTCATTTACCACAACCCCGAGAGAGGCACAGACCCAATGGTGATAGCCCTGACAGAACTTGGGACTGACCAGTGAAGGAGGAACTGACTAGCAGAGGACAAACTGGGTTTATAAATATCATGTATTTACTTTACTGAAAAGTAGCATGCTACTTGATATGTATCAGTTAGCATTTGCTGCATAGCAAACCATCCAAACATTGGTGGTTTAAAACCACCACCATTTATTCAGCTTACTGTGTTGAGTGTTGGTAGAGTGAGTGGTTCTGCTGCTGGTTTCACTAGGTGTGGTCTTCTAGCCAGCGAGGGGCTCTGCTCCTGGTGATCGCTGGCTAACTGCCAAGGCAACAGAGGAGCTTGGGCCATGCCTCTCTCATCACCCAGCAAGCGCACCCCGGCTTGCTCTCATGGCTCTGGCAAGGTTCAAAGGAAGAATGCAAATGTTTGAGGCTTCTTAAGGCCCAAGGCAAAATTCACATGTCACTTCTTCCACAATCTTAGACCAACATAGGTGACTAGACAATCCTGGATGGAGAAACAGATTCCGCTTCTTTTTTTAAAGATTTTTTTTTTTAATTGTTTTTGACACAGAGAGAGACAGACAGAGACGGAGAGAAGGGGGAGGGCCCAGAGCAGTCTCCATAGTTGACAGTATTAGTTTTCCATATAGTTTCACTCCAAGGTGGGCACAGGGCTGCACAGGGCAGGAACTGGGCCGGGAGCCTCCCGCATAGGCCCCGGCAAGAACTGAATTAGGGGCACACCCCAGTTCAGCATGTGGGTCCACATGAGCTGGAGCCAGGATTCGATCCTTGGGCTCCGGGGCTGCAAAGCGAGCGCTTAACCCGCTGAGCCATCCCAGCTTCCCCAGATTCCACTTCTTGATAGGGAAAGCGGCAAAGAATTGTGGCCATTTTTGCCATCCGCCACAGGTCTTAGCCCTGTTTGAGTATTAAGGTGACCAGATTTTAACATTGGTAAAGCGGGACACCATTGACCGGGGGAGGTGGGGTTAAAAATTTGGTCTATCTCCCGCCGTTCACTAGCTTGTCGTGCATTCTTTCCAAAAATTGGGACTTTTTAAAAACGCCATGGGACGCGGGACAAATTGTTTAAAATCGGGACTGTCCCGCCAAAAGCGGGACGTCTGGTCACCTTATGTTTGACCCTACTTTCATTCTGAATTTGATATGCTTTTGAAACATTTTTTTGCCTGATTTACAGTTATTCTTACCATCCACAAAATCTACTAATTCCACTTAATCTGTTGTTTCTTGTCACAAGTCCTGTAAACTTGGAAACCAGATGATCAGACTTCTTTCTACAAATATATATTAATTTAGTAACAAAACTTGTGCGAAATGTGTATAAACAGGAGTAAAGAGACACTGAGTGAAGGAGGATGTCATACATTTTAGTGCATGGACTTCATACCAAATATATGGCTGCCTGGAGGTAAATTTTACTCAGCAGTTCTTAGCTTTATTCCATATATATGAGGTGGCATGATAACTATTGTCAGATGAGGTACTCCATAAAACGGGGGAAGCAATTATGGAACTTTTGGAAGCTGAGAAGGAAAGGAATTTGTATTTGGACTTTGATAAGAGGAGGAAATAATTCATCTTTTATGCTAATATTTTAGATTTTCATGACTTCAATTCTATTTGAGTTTGTTCTAAAATACAGAGAAACCATAAAATAAGGCCTGTTTTAATTTTATTCTAAGATCAAGAAGGAAGCAAAGGAGTATGATTTGCATCAGCTACAAACCCCTTAGGATCTGAAGGAAGGGGAGAATTCATTTTCTCCTGTGCATTGATTGCAGTGAAATTTATTTAACATTGTATCTAAGCAAGTCTCTCACTAGTTTACCTCTTCAAAAAGAATAACATTTTTTTTCCCTCCCAAATTAGCATCACAATACTCATAAATGGTGTGTGGTGAGAGTCTTGTTCAGAAACAGACTTTTTTGTCTTTTCAATTTTAAGTTTTTCAAGTCTCTAAATGTCTTCTTTCAGAGTATAATAAAATTGATATTCGACCAAGTTTGTTATTTTTAAAGGAACTCTCAGCCAAATTTAAAAGTTTTTAAACTGTTGACTTAAAACAGTGTTGGAACTTTTGCTTGAAATTCTTATAAGAGGATTGTATTTATCTAGAGAATTTAAAACAGACACACCTGTCTCATTAACAAAGTCGGTCAGGCATTTCCAGGAACCTAACATTTATGTTATCACCACCTTGGTGCTAATATTGCAAAGGGTGGGGAGTCTGTCATGGGTCAAGCCATGGTCAGAGAAAGCCAGATTTTATCATGGAACTACTTTAGCTGGGGCAGCCCTGGGAAGCCCCAGACTCTACACATGCTTGGCCACAGTGGGGCTCACTGTATTAATTAAGAGTATCTCCTTTTAGATCACATTTATCAACATGTACACATTCCCCACTCCACCAATAATTTCAGCACAACTTTTTTTTTTAAAGATTTACTTGTTTTTGTTTTGTTCCCAAACAGAGAGACAGACAGACAGACAGAAGCGGGCAGAAGGGGAGCCCAGAGCAGTCTCCATAGTTGACAGCACTAGTTTTCCATATAGTTTCACTCCACAGGTGGGTGGGGGCCTGCGCAGGGCAGGAACTGGGCCGGGAGCCTCCTGCATAGGTCCCAGCAAGAACTGAACTGGGGCCACACCCCAGCTCAGCATATGGGTCCACATGAGCCAGGCCCAGGATTCGATCCTTGGGCTCCGGGGCTGCAAAGCGAGCGCCTAACCCGCTGAGCCATTCCAGCTTATCCCACAACTTTTTTTTTTTTTAACTGAACTGGGGGCCTCACTGCGTTTGGGAAGCACTCCCCAGTTCAGCATGTGGGTCCGCCTGGGCGGGAGCCGGGATTCGATCCTCGGTCCTTGGGACTTCAAAGTGAGCGCTTAACCCACTGAGCCATCCCGGCTTTCCCTAACTTTTTTTTTTAAGATTTATTTTATTATTTGAGAGAGAGAGAAGGGGGAGGGCCCAGAGCAGTCTCCATAGTTTTACGTCATTAGCTGTGACAGTTTCATTCCACACAGGTGGATGTGGGGCTACATGGGGTGGGAACTGAACCGGAGGCCTCCTGCATGGGAGGCGAGAACCTTCACCACATGTCAGCGGTTACTAGTTGTACTGCAGTTCAGCACATGGGTTTGCACGGGGCCAGGACGCGATCACCGGACCTCAAGGCTGCAAGGCAAATGCTCAGCTTGTTGAACAATCCAGCATCCCACAGCATATCTTATTAAAGAAAAACAAAAATGACAGTATTTATGTTTCTTTAAATAGAACTTTTTAAAATGTGACTCTTTATAGGTGATTGTTTTAGCACTATAAAATCGTCTTTGAAAATACAGTGTTATTCAAGGAGGAGTGCACACACTCCGTTTTCCTTCCAGTACATCGTGCTCTCCGGTGCTCGTAAGCCGAGAGCAGGGGGGCACGAGCTATGCTTTCAGTAGGGCTTTGATTCGCCTCATCAGTGACTCTCAGGCAGAATTATCAACCAGGATTATCAAATGAGGGCTGCTATGTAGGCATATACAGAACATCACTCTAGTGAGTGCTGAGAATCTTGCCTTGAACAGATGGGCAAAGCCTTTCCCTTCATAGAACCTGTGCTGGAAATAGCTGATAAACAAGTTCTCAAACAAATAGTGTGAATATTAAACAATGACAGTAACTAGAAGAAAAAGAAGAGACTAAAGAGGTGGTGAGTGACTTGAAATAAAAGGCCCAGTGGTAAGGAGGGTGACTGTGACTCTACTGTCTGAGGAGGTGGCGATGCATCTGAGATGCAAGAGAAGGCTTTCCAATCTGGGGGAGCAGTCATGTGGGAGACCTAATGGACCGTGAGAAAGCTTGGTGTATTAAAGCAATAGGGGGAAGTCCTGTGAGGAGTTGGGGGAGCAAGGGGCAGAGTGGCAGAGAGGGGAGGCGCGGGTCTGTGGGCCATGCTAAGGTTAGAAGCAAGAGCGCATGAAAACCATCTGGTTTTCACTGGGCTGCTGCATGGAGCCTGGGGTTGCAGAGGTAATAGAGAAGGTTGGGGGACTCGTGACGAGGCTTCCGTAGTCTAAGACACATTTCTCTAGAAGATGGGCTGAGGATGGAGAGAAGCAGAAAGGTGGTGATCTGATGATGAACTTACAGCCTTTCACCATGCTACAGCCCTGCTGTCTAGTATGGGAGCCTCTAGCCACGTGTGCTGTTTCCATTTAAATTTACATTCATTAAAAGGGACAGCTGAATTTCTCCTCATTAGCCACATTTCAGTTGCCCAGCAGTCACTATCAAATTCACATAGCTACTCTGTTGGGCAGCACAGAACTTTCCATCATCTCAGAAAGTTCTGTTGAACAGCAACGCCTCCAAGCTATGTGCCTATAACCTGTTTCCAAATTCTTCATTCTTCTCTTTTGGAAGGGCAACCAAACCACCATACATTTTATTCAGTGCCCCTCTGTTAAGAGCTGAGAGTGGAGGAAAGTTTTGTCCTGAAGAAGTTCATAGCTTTGGAGAAATAACTGAGGCCAGAGATGATGTAATGCTGGGTTTGGGGAAAGTTGGAGGGAAGGTGCAAGGCACAATGCCTACATATTGGAGAGTCAGGAGGCAGAGTTCATATGGCAGCTGAAGGCTCAAGGGGCAACAGGTGACAATTTGGGGGAGAAAAAAATAACTAGAACAGCTTGTGCAGTGCCCAGAATTCAGGAGGTGATTAGGCAAAAGGTGATACTAACTTTTATCAGCAACTGAGAGTGACAGTTTGGGGTTATGTCAGTCAGTCACAGTGCAATCTGGGAAGTAGGGCTGCTAGGAGTACCGGTATTCACTAGGAGGAATTAGAACTTAACACAAATGTGGGAAGAGCTAAGAAAGCGGAAGTTGGAAAAGGGGTCAGAGACTCAAAGGCAGAAATACTAATCAACCCTCCTGGTCAAGTCAGCACCTCAGGGGAGTCTTAGGGGCAAGTCTGGCCACCCAAGCAATATTTTGGGGATCTCACGGGAGGTCTTTGGGACTGTTGGTCAACTGGGCAGTATCCAGAAAGGTGAGCTGAACATGGCGCAGAGGAGACCAAGGCTACATTGAACCTGCAGACTCTGGCCCTCAGTCCTGGGTTCAGCCAGGGGGGTGTTCAAGAGCAAGGGCTGCTGCTTCCCCTGCTCCTTTCCAATCCCAAGAAGGGCCTCTTTCAGCCACTGGACCCAGAACCCTCTGGTGGTGGGGATGGAAGGCAAGAGTACTTAGCTTTCAGGGACATGCCCCATTCAGTCCAAGGGACGCGAGGGACTCTCTTGGATGCTTATGAAGTGTAATTTAGGCATGAAAAGGAACCAAACCTCAGTGGTGTTCTCACTCTTGGGTCCAGGGTTGGTGTGGCCTTTGTCAGAAACACGGTGTGTAGCCCACGTCACTCATGCGGGCTGGTCTTCGCGTGCCACTCAGCCCTCTCACTCGTCTACCTTTGAACCCACCTCTCCCCTTGAGTGCAGACGTGAAAGGCTGTTGTTCTTTAATACTGTGAAAAACAAGGTGCTGGCAGATTTTAAACCTGTAAAAACCAGGTAAAACTATCATTGCAAATGCCTTTTAGGATGGGCTGAGATAACTTATCCCATGCTAAAAACAAGCGTAAAATATTTCTGAGGACTGAAACTGTCATCCATTTTCTGAATGACTTACTGCAGCAGACAGGTGCTTTTTCCTCACTGGCCTGTTGTGGGCATACGAGTGCCCAGACCTTATCATCAGTAGTGTGAGGAGGGTGACCACTCGCTGAGCACTTCCCTGGGCCAGGCACTGTGCTGACCACCAGACAAGCACTGCGTCCACCCGTCCTCACTGTCCCCAGCTACCAGGACAAATTGGAACTGGACAGACAGCCAGGCAGTGCTGGGACTAAGATTTGAACCCAGCTAGGAGACTCTTAGGCAGCTGGAATGAAGGTGACACCTGGAGGCTGAAAATACGTAAAGGGTGAGCAGACTGCAGCTGTGATCAGGGCTCAGTAGGGGACAATACAGAGGCTCCTCGACTTACAATAGGGTTATGCCCAGTAAGCCCCTCATAAGCTGAAAATACCATTAAGTTGCAAATGCATTTGATACAGCTTCCGGAGCACAGCTTAGTCTAGGCGACATTAAGCATGCTCAGAGCACTTACATCAAACTACAGGCTGAGCAAAACCTCTAACACGAAGCCTCTTGCAGTAGAATGGTGAGTAGCTCATGTCATTTATTATCCAGAATATCCTAAGTTGAACTAAATTTGGGGACTGTCTGTATTTGGGCCACTGTGGGTAGCAATTTCTTTACTTCTTCCCTACCTCCCTCCCTTCCTGTTCCCTTTATTCCTTCCTTCCTCCTTCTCATATATTCTTTCTCTCTCTTCCTTTCTCTCCCGTGTGTGATTTCCCCTCCGTTGTTCTCTTTCTATCCTATTCAGCCAACTTTTAAGTCCTCCCCTATGAGCAAATCCCAGCACATGCAGACACACCCAAACATGGTCCCTATTCTTTAGGCGGTTCCCCTCCACTCGGTTTTGAAGCAGACGCAGCTTCTGCTACTCACAGAAGTTGTCTGTGCAGCTTGTAAGATCAGTTCTGCCCCTCAAAGCAAGCATGCCACCTTCTCCCTGAGACTAGTGTGAAAACCATTAAAACACACCAGTAATGTAGATGCCCAACTGAGCCAGCCCCTGTCCCTCCCTCCACCCACCCCCACATCCTTCTTGGGGAGTTGTTTGTTCCCAGGCTGCAGGCCCTGTGCTCACCTTGGGCATGAAGACAGCATGGTCGAGATGTGCCTCTAGAGGGGCGTGCGAGAACGGAAAGCGCACCTCCACGAGATGGCCGCCTGACAAGGCTCTGTGTACGGCAGAACCGGGGGCGGCTGGGCTGTGGAGACAGGCAGTCCTCCAGGACCCGGGACAGAAGTCAGAAACTTGGCGTAACTGCCACAGTGCTGTCCAGTGCTGACATGATGGCTGCTGAAGCCACTCCAAGGGACCAAACATGTATTTTCCTGAAGCAGGAGTGGGATTTGGGGCTACTTGTCATTCCTCCCACCCGGCCCCTGCCTGACTTGGCCAGTCACCTCCGCAGAACGCTGGTGCCCGTATGGGCCTGGGCCTGCGTCTCCGGTCTTGCCCGTGGGGACAGTGCCTTTGTGGAGGCGTTTTGTGCCCCCGCCCCGGCTGGCCAGCCCCTGCGCAGGGAGGCTGTCCTGCGCCTCAGCACTAGTGTAGCTGGCACTGACGGTTTCTCTCTCTCTCCTTCAGGGTCAGGTTTGGATTAATGGCTTTAACCTTGGTCGCTATTGGCCGGCACAGGGCCCCCAGATGACCTTGTTTGTGCCACAGCACATCCTGGTGACATCGACCCCAAACACCATCACAGTGCTGGAGCTGGAACGTGCGCCCTGCAGTGACAGGTGCCCCGAGCTGTGCATTGAGTTCGTGGACAAGCCAGTCATCAGTGCGGCTGTGACCTACAGCCATCTCCTTCAAGACATGTGGCATCGGGACTCACAGCTGGACCGTCTGTGATGTTAAAAGCCTGCGACATCTTCGTGGTTCTAGCCTTTCACATACCTCACATACCCCCTTGCTGTGGCACCGTTCCCTGGAGAATTCGGTGGGAAAACAGATCCAGCGTGTGTGTTGTCACCTGAGGTTCCCCTGCACCATCAAGGCCACCATGGCTCTTTGATGAGGCGGGAGCTCCATAGCACACAGCCGGGCCCGCGGAGTCGGAACAGAGGCTTTTGTGGTGTTTCTGATTTTTATTTTGGAAGAATCATGTCTTTTTGTTAAATAAAATTGGCATTCATGATGTTACTTTTTTTAATGTTGAACAGATATTAAATTAGAGGTTCTGATTTAAATCATACTTAGACTTGAGTGGGCTGAATAAGCCATTTCACTTACTTCACGTTCAAAGGCATGGAAAATCATCTTGGTTTAATCTAGTGGACGGCTCTTTTTCTGATCCTTATTTCAAGTTTGATCCCATTCTGCGTGCTTAATTGTAACAACTGCATCTATTCACACATTCAGCACAGGCCTGCACATGTGTCAGGAGACACACATACACATGAGTGCATGTGCTATGTATGTACACAGATGTGCAAGGACATGGTGTTGTGTAATATGTCTGTCCTGCCAGGGCCCTGGCTCCCTTCTGTTGAGCACTGTCCGACACCACGGCCGGTTCTGAGCATATTATATACGGTATTTAATTCACTCATTCCTCACACTGAGGTGTGTGCTGTCACCTCCCCCAGTTTACCAGTTCACACTGCTGTAAGTGGTAGAGACAGGGTTCTAACCCAGGTCACCTGGCTTAGTGTCCAGCACACACTGCATATGTCAATATATGCTTACGTTTTCATAGGACAGGATTGGAACAACATAAGCAAAAACATTAATATGATTCTACCTGGGTGGAAGTTGAGAGATTGCTCACTTTCTCTTTGTTGCTTACTTGTATTCTAAACTCCTTACAGAGAAGCTGTAAATTTTTTTAATTATAGGAGGAAGAAAGAAGATTTTTTAATGCTAACCTACAACGTATTTTTATGATAGTGTCTCACAGACATCGACAGTGAGGATCTAGGACTCAACAGGGAGTTCTGAAACTGTTCCAGCCAGCAGCAGGACGTGAGGCAAACTGAGGCTAGAACTTTATGTAGGACTGTTTTCCACAGCATGTTTTTCTTGATGTTCTACAATGTGTGATATTTGGGCATCCCACTGGGTGAAGTAGGTGCTACATGGACCCATGGCCTCAATTTCATTATTTTTCCTTCTACTGCTAAGTTACCAAAAATTTATAAAGTGATGCTCAAGAGCTGTGCCCAGTGACAAGCTTTGGAAAGAAATGTGAGGTGTTTCCTTGTAAAGCAGAGTGTAGGCATCTAACCTGCACCTGCTGTCTCAGAGCCTGTTGGAGTCTCCAGAAGGCTCGGGCCGTGGAGGGAGATCACCTCGTGACAGTGTGCTGCTCCCTCCCATCCTCCCATCTGGTCTTTAGAACCACACTCTAAGGGAGGCAGCAGTAAGCCCATTCTATGGGTGAAAACCTTAAAGCTTCAGCGGAAGGTGGGGTTGGAGTCTAGTCTGGTCTGTCTCCATCCAACCCAGCACTTTGTCTGGTCCGTGTGAGGCAGTCTTTGGGGGTTATCCCCTTTCTAGAGCACCATGACGTCCCTTGTCCAGATGTCATGTTCTGAACAACAGGCTCTTAATAAACGGTACCACCCTGGACTCTACTTCCCACCTGTCCAACGATCTGAGGGGCATCCATGAATCTTCTACAGTGTCACTCAACAGGTGGCGTGCTTCCACTCCTAATTTCTGAACTCTGTGTATGGAGGCTGCCTTTGAAAATAATAAGGGTAGTACAGCAGACTCTCCATTACCCGGGACTCAAGCAGCCAGCACTCTCGTGCCAGTCGCTGGCTAATGGGGAGTCTCCTTACATTTATCCAGCATCTACCAATCCCCATGGGTGCTGGTTAACTGAGCGTGTACTATACCTTTATTTCTTGCTATGTAAATCTCTTACATTCACTTCATCTTTAAGCTGCTTTTAATATTCCAGGACTTTCTGAGCAGGCTTGCACTAAGCCAACCAATAACACTGATGACCTTGGAACAGTACCACAGTCTCAGTCATTGTTGTAATGAACATCATCACCCTTTCCTTTGTACCACTGGTTATATGTATCCCAGGTTTCTATGACCTGCAGAACCTCTTGTTTTAAAATAGCTTTATTGACATGTAATTTACATACCATAAAATTCATCCATATTAAGGTACAGTTTGATAGTTTTACTAGAGTCATACAGCGGTGCAGCCATTTCCACAATCCAGTTTAAGAACACTTTTTTCACCCCAGAAAGTTCTCTTGTGCAGGGGTCTCTTCATTCCCATCCCCAAACCAGGTAACCACTAATCTGTTTTCTGTCTCTGTAGTTTTGCCTTTTCTAGGAAGTTCCCATAACTGGGATCACAGCAGGTAAGTCTATGTTTGACTTCTTTCACTTGGCATGATGTGTTTGGGGATCATTCATGTGGTAGCATGTTCAGGAATATGCTCTTTATTGCTAAGGAGCAAACCATTGTGTGGACACAGCACACTGTCTATCCATTTGTCAGTAGATGAGCATTTGAATTGTTTCCAGTTTGCAGCTATTATGAGTAGTACTGATCGATCATCCACGTACAATTCTTTGTGTAGTCATATGTTCTCGTTTCTTTGGGGTAGATAACTCAGAGTGCAGTTGGCGAGTCATATGGTAAAACATGTTTAACTTTTTAAGACACTGGGGGACAATTTCAGGACGTCTTTCTTTGAGCCAGCAAGAAATGGAGCAGCAGCAGAGTTGTGCTCAGCAGAACCCTGTCCAGTCCCAGGGTTCACATCCCCCCTTCTGTCCTCTCTCTTTCCCCTGCTCGGCCTCAAGCTGTTCATTATCTCCCTCTCTCTTTGTCCTGTAAGTCTGTCAGACTTTGTTTCTTAGCAAATACTGTTTATTCAAAATGAAATTGTTTATCACTGATCTGAGTTTGGGTTTTTTTCATTGTTTCCCCAACAAGCAATATGTCTTCTGTCAGATGACAGAAATAGGAAATGAACTTGTGTGATCTTTGTTTCTAGCCTTATGA
This sequence comes from Craseonycteris thonglongyai, assembly GCA_004027555.1. Classification (NCBI taxonomy): domain Eukaryota; kingdom Metazoa; phylum Chordata; class Mammalia; order Chiroptera; family Craseonycteridae; genus Craseonycteris; species Craseonycteris thonglongyai. The sequence goes on along the minus strand of PVKE010008391.1, from coordinate 13,057 downwards.
GAAAAAAAAAAGTCATTTTCTGAAATCACTTTTTTAGTCAGTGTGAGGGATTCTGTCTGGGCTGTGGTAAAATAGACAGCTAGTGGGAACCAACAGCTTGTGGGCTGTGAGGAAGGTCTGGTCAATGTCCCCACAGTTGGAGTGAGGTGGCTCTGGTTTCAGCCCAGCCTCTGCTCTTGGTCTGACTGAGCATCTTTTTCTGGGTTGCCCCTTGCACTTCTGCCTCTGGCCCTACGGTTTGTTCACTGGACCCAACAACCATGCAGTTGTCCATCAATGCCCAGTGAAGACTGAGCTAACTACCCACTAGACAGTTGCTCTCCTGGCACCCGAAGGGCTTCCTGGTGTGAGGAAGCCGCCCACAGCTTCAGTTCTCAGAACATCCAAGCCGGCAGCATTGTCTCCGCAGCTGAAACCGGACAAACTTGAGACAAGAAACAGGTTCCTGCTCCTGCCCCGTCTCTTCACATCAGCACGATCTCAAGCAAGTGGCTCTCTTAAGAGCCTCCGTTTCCTCATATCCGAAGTGTGGTCCCACTTCGTGGAATTTTAAAATTGAATGCAGGAACCATGAAAGTGCCTCATGGCCCTTGCCATGGAGTAGGCGCTTACTGAGTGCTAGTTTGATGCTTTCCCATCACATTCCTCCAGGGTCACAGCTAAATGATCATGTGGAATCCTGGGGGACAGAAGGAGAAAAAATAGCACCTAGGACACACTATCCTTTCCCTATAACCCTCTTGGTTCTTCTGACCAGCACTGTGCTTGGCTGGAGGATGCAATGGCGAAGGACACAGTCCACTATAAAACATGCCACAGACCAGACGACAGAACAGGAGGTTCCACAGAGAATGAAGGGCCATCAGTCATCAAGGCCCTCCAGCATTGGCTTGACATTGCTGAGGGGCCTGCCTGAGCAGCTGGGAGATCCAGGATCGAAGTTACACTTCAGAGACCTCAGTGTGACTTCCACAGCGCTCCGCTCCCTTCAAGGTTCTGTTCACTGGTTCTCAAGTGTAAGCAACTTTCCAGTGCCAACATACTGAATTGCTAGCCCAGAGGGCGTTCCTCATGTGTGTACTCTTTTGGTGGTGGTTGCATATCAAATCACTTCAAGTTTGCACAAGTGACATAAAACAACTATTTTAGGATGTGCATGATTCTAGAGATCGGGAACTGAGACAGGCAAGTGCAGGGTCGCTTTATTCCTTGGTATCTCAGGCCTTTGCTGGGTACTGGAATCATTTGGAGCTTATTTACTTACCTGCCTGGCATTTGGGCTGGGCTGGTTGAAAGTCTGAGCTCATCTAGGACTGTCATCCGAAACATTTCCATGTGTTCTTTTCCTATGACAGTGAAATAACAACAATAATGGTAATAGTAAGCAACAGTAAAATACTTCTAGTGTTTAATTTTGCATACAGTATCTCACTGAGTTTCAATTTAAATGTTTGGAAGAAAGAGGACAGTGAATGTGCAGCCTAATTTACAGTTTAGGAAAATTGAGAGGTTGGAAGGATTGTGATTTACCCAAAATTGGGGGGAGGGTATGAAACTGAGACTCTTACCTCCAAATCCCACACTCTTTTCCCATAAACAGGTTACTTTGATTGGTTGGGCTACAAGGAAAATGTTTTGTATTTCATTTGGGATAAGTCAAAACACAGAAGAAGAAGGATATTTCAGCCATACTTCCTGGCTTGCTATCTATCAGGCCAGGCGCGAGGTCTGGCCCCATGTTTTGGTGAATGACCCATGAGGTGTGTATGCGTGTGCATGCATGCGTGTGAGTGTGTGCATGTGCGTGCATGCATGCGTGTGAGTGTGTGCGTGTGTGTTTTGAGCAGAATGGCCTAAATGTGTGGGGCCTATGTGGAAGTGAGGAGTCCTCCACACTGGACGATAGCTTGCTCCGAATGCTGGGCCTTCATCTCTGACAAACCCCACCCTTGTAGAATCCGGCCTCTCTCCTGCTTTAATTTGTTGACACTTGGCAAATTCCCCAGGAACTTAGCTGTAAAGTTCCATGACTCCTGGCTGTTCTCCAGAAGGAGCTCTTCCTTGAGGTGAAACAGGGACTGAGGAGTCTGGGAGAGGACAACTCAAGCCTTTGGGATGCAAGAACCTCACAACTTCCCTTGTGGGTGAGTAGGTTCATCTGTCCACTCTGCCGGGCTCAGATACCAGCTTATATGCATGGAACAAAGAGGGCAGAGTGCTTGAGAAATGCAGCAGAGCCCCTAGCAGTGGCTCAGATGGCTGCACCACTCCCAGAGCTGTCTCGAGTCTCCCATGGTTTTGTGCTCTAAAGCTGAGACTGCCTAGAACCTACATGCCAAATCCTTCACTGCATAGGATTTCCGCAGTAAAGTAACTGCCTTGTTAACATTGTTCATAGGTTCTTGGAGATTAAATGATGTATGACAAAGCCAGTTTTAACATAGGCTAACTGATATAAATAAGAGTTAAGTTCCTACAAGTAGATCATCAACATTATAACGAAATCACATTGAACAAGACAATGTTATTCAAGGACCTGCTGTGCTAAATAGTTACAAGAAAAAAGAGCTAGATGCAAAGACTGGTTCTGTCTATTAAAAGATTCTGTGATTGCCTGATATGCTGATAAGAGGCAAGTCCTGAGGTCATTTCAGATTCATGTCCATTTTATTACAAACTCTCTAGAAGCCAACCTGGTTAAAGATGGAATTCTGATTGTTCAGGAAGACAGAAGTGGATGATAGGAAGAAAGGAGGTTAAGATAATCATCTAATTTATTTCCCTCTGAAACACCAGAATTTTTCCTCCTAATAGCTAGGAAGGAGCCCCCATCTCAGGTATTTATATAGAGCCATGTTTCTGAGAACAATTAACTCCTCACTCTGGTACAAAATTTCAGTGCCTGTATTACCTGTATGGTAACATATGCAGAATGTTAAAACCATACAGCAGGAATGAACCAAACCTTCAGCCCCTTCTCACTGAGTAGGGCTCTAACATCACCTTGGTCTCAACTGCACGTCTCTCTCTTGGAAGCACATTTCTGCCATTTTCTGACCCCATGTTTTTATACACTGGAATTGCCCCTTCCTCATTTCAGATACCTATCACATAAGTCCATGGCCTTTGAACCTGAAAAGTATCCAAAATTCTTTTTTTTTTTTTTAAGATTTATTTTATTGTTAGAGTGAGACAGAGAAAAGAGGGAGGGCCCAAAGCAGTTTCTATAGTTGCACATCATTCATTAGTCCTTATACAGTTTCATTCCACACAGGTGGATGTGGGGCTACACAGGGCAGGGAACAATGGGGGCCTCGCACATGGGAGGTGCACTGCAGTTCAGCAGATGGGTTTGCACATGCTGGGACCTGGATTCAATCCACAGACCTCATGGTTCCCAGGCAAGCACTCAACCAATTGAACTATCCTGGCATCCCCTCCAAGATTCACTCTTTATAAAATGTTATTAATCTCTAATATGTTCTACAAAAGTGATTGTAGCCTACATCTCCTTGTTAAATCACGGTCAACCTTCATTTATTCATTCAACCATTAGTAAGTACTTGATACATAGCAGGCATTGAGGACAAAATGGTAACCTCATTTTTCAATTTTTTCTTTTCTAAAGAGTAGAGAGCTACTATAGGGGAAGCCAGGATGGCTCAGTGGGTCACTTTGCAGTCCCAAGGACAAAGGATCGAATCCCAGCCCCGGCCCATGAGGACCCATATGCTAAACTGGGGTGTGCTTCCCATGTGGGGCGGGGGCAGTTCAGTTCTTGTCCCCCAGTTCATCCCCTGGCTTGAGGGGGTATGCCTCCCATGCAGGAGGCCCCCAGCCCAGTTCCCACCCTGTGCAGCCCATGCCCACCTGTGTGGAATGAAACCATGTTGAAAACTGATGACATACAACTATGGAGACTGCTCTGGGCCCTCCCCCTTCTCTCTGTCTCTTCCTGTCAAAAATAATAAAAGAAATTTTTTTTTTTTTAAGTAGAGAGCTCCTATCAATAGTAATAACAATAAAAACATGGTCCATGCCTTCAAGAGGTTTATAGCTAGTAAGAGCGATAAACAAACATATTCAATGAAATCACATGGGCCCCACTATACAGCAGAGCACAGAACGGTAGAGCAGCACAGGAGGGGATTGCAGTCTAGGCCCAGGTAGTCAGGGACTCTGTTTTATAGCAGATACTAAGACAAGGGTTCAAGTGCAAATGGCTTAGAGGAGCTGCTATAAGGAGAAAGGGAAAGAGAAAAGAGCATGGGGTAGGGAATAAAGAGACTACTTTTAGCTTAAAGCAACTATTTTATTTAATTCATGATTATTCTGTGCAGGTCTGGACTGGGCAGGCTCTGCTGATGTTTATTCATTCAACCATTAGTAAGTACTTTATACATAGCAGGCATTGAGGACAAAATGGTAACCCCTTGGCTCATTCATGTGTTAGATCAGTCAGTAGGTCAACTTGGGCTGGCTTGTGCAAAAGGAACTCACACATATTAACTGTAAGACAAAGTTGGCCTCAGCTTGACTCAAAGGTGCCAGGCTTTTCTACCCACTCCCCCTGCCAACTAGCCATGGGCTGCAGGCTGCCCCTGAGCGGGAGACAGGACTGTAATACTTGTGCTATGGGAAGATGGTGGGGAGTAGGCCAAAAACAGGAGAAGAGGGAGTCTCAGAACTGTTAGAGGCCAGTGCTCACAGAAATGGGGTACACCAGTCCCGACAGGTGATTTGAGCAGAAGTCATGAGCATCTGATACAAGCCTCTCATCTGAGACCTGACGGACGAATACGAGTTAGCCACATGAAGGTTGGGGAACAGCACTCCAGGTAAAGTGGACAGTATGTGCAGATGGCTAGAGCTAAAAGAGAGCAAGCCACTCACAGAAAAGAATGTGATGGGGAAGAGCAGTGTTGAGAATACACGGGCTGCAGTGGTGTCAGGCACTAGATGCGCAGTGTCTTGCATGACTGTATAATGAGGACAGTCGTTTTGAAGCGTTAGCCCAATAGTTCTATATCAGTCAGTATAAGCTGGGTTACATTATGGAACTGGTGATACCCAAACCTTAGCAGTTGAAAACAAGATTTATTTCTCGTACTTATTACGTGTCCTTTGCCAATCAGAGAGGAGTGAGGTCTCAGTTTCCTGTTTTGTTTTGATTCTCACACTAAGACACAGGCTGTCAGAGCTGTCACCAATGGAAACATTCCTTCCACAGCTGCCAACGTGGAAAATCACATATTGACTCTTAAAACTTCCATGTGGAAATGATACCAAAAACAAAAAACACTAAAAAACAGACTTTAACTTAAAGGCATCATTAGATAGTGAGTCACCACAAAAATTATGAAATTATTATTCATCAAGAAGATGTAAGTAATATTCTAAATATCTGTGCATAAAATGTGTTTTAAAAATGCAGATACCAGTATAGCTCAGCAGGTTGAGCACTTGCCTTGCAACCTCAAGGTCCAGGGATCAAATCCCGGCCCCGGCCTGTGCAAACACACACACTGAAGTGAAACGCAACTAGTAACCGCCAGGATGGCAGCGAAGGTTCTTGCCTCCCATGTGGAGGCCCACAGTTCAGTTCCCACCCCAAACAGCCCCACATCCACCTGTGTGGAATGAAACCACGTCACAACTAATGATGTACAACTATGGAGAGTGCTCTGGGCCCTCCTCTCAAACAATAAATAATTTTTTAAAACATGTTTTAAAATGATTTAACTGCAGGGAGAAAGTAACAGTCCTCTATCATAGAGTCTTGAAAAGCTAATAAGATAGTAAGAAAGAGAGATAAGTAAATCATTCAAGGGATGTCAGGATGGCTCAGCGGGTTCAGCTCTCACCTTGTAACCCCAGGGTCCGAGGATTGAGTCCAGGCCCTGGCCCATGTGGATGGACCCATATACTGAACTGGAGTCTGCTTCCCATGTGGGAGACCCCCAGCCCAGTTCCCTCCCTATGTGACCCCCACCCACCTGTGTGGAATGAAACCATGTCCAAAACAACTTTGGAGACTGCTCTGGGTCGCCCCCTTCTCTCTCTCTCTCTCTCTCAAAACAATAAAATAAATCTTTAAAAAAATTTAAAATTAAAATTAAAATTAAATAAATAAATCATTCAGAGACATTTTTGCACTTGATGATCCAAAGTAAACTGACAGTAAAATTGAAAACTATTTTGGATGGGTTCTTGAGGCAAGAGACACAGAAGTCAATTTCTAGCACTCTTAAAAATTGGGAAGTCTCATGCATGACTGAGCCACATTAAACTGTGTGGCTACAAGTTTCAGGGTAGGAGTGAAATAAATAGAAACCACCCTCCATTCTCTGAATTCCCAGGAGATATAGGAACAAGTACCTTTCTGCTAAGTGAGGCAGGAATAACTGACAACCTATACCTGATAGATAGTGAGCACAGGCCAGGGATTTATGTTTTAAATCTGCATCACTGAAATAGTCCAATAAACTTTAGGCAATGAATTGAAATGTTATACTGGACTAATAATGCCCCTTTATGTATAATAGAAGCAAATTCAAAATCATCTTTGGAATAAGGGCACCTTTATCCTACATCCTGGGAAATCCCCCCCAAATAACTTTTAAGGTCAAAGAGCCATCACAGTAAAAAAAAACAACAACAAGAAAACAAAGCAATATAAACACAAACCAGCAATTAAATACCAACATAGGCTTCCAATGTTGAAATAATGAGACACACTTTCAAATAAGTATTCTACAATACTTATTTTTTAAAATAGGTATTCTACAATTAAAGACAAATAAACAATCTTGGAAATACCTGCAAAGGATAGAAAACTCTATGATGAAAGATCAAAGATTTTGGAACTGCAAAATAAAATAACCAAAATTTAAAATTCAATGTATGCGTTTGGGAGCTGGTTAGACACAATAGATAGAAAAATTGGGTTGAAATATAGAACAGAATAAATAATACATAGATAACAAGCAAACAAAAACAAAAACATGGCACAACGGGGTTAGAAACATGGGCAGTAGAGTGAGATGATCTAACATATGTTTAATCTGAATTCCAGAAGAATAAGATATTGTATAATGCAGCAGAGATAGTATTTGCAGAAATAATGGATGAAAATTTTCTAGAATCAACATAATGTGCCGGTCCATAGATTCAAGAGGCACGACACATTCCAAACATTTAAATTAAACAAAAGTTCACATCTAGACATATCATAGTAAAACTGAAGAACACTAGCAAGGAATAGAAACATCTTAAAAGTAGTCAGAGAACTAACATCACCTTTTCAGAGTAGCAATAGACTTCTAAATTACTTATGGTTTAATGTGAAAGATTTTAGAATATAGTTTGAATTGAGCAATAATAAAACTATTGCATATTAATACTTGTGAGATATAGCAATATATTTAGAGGAAAAGGGACAGCCTTAAAATGTGTTTACTAGAGAGGAACAAAGTCTGAAATTTAATGAGCAAAGCATCTTCAAGGACTAAGAAATAAAACTGGCAAAATATATCTGAAGAAGACAGAAGAAAGAATTATGTGTAAAAGCAGAAATTAATAAAATAGAAAATGCATATTTGATAGAAAGCATCAAAAAAGTCAACAGTTGTTTACTTTCAGACTAATAAACTCAGGAGATAAAAAGTACTTCTTTACAAAGTACCTTTGTGTTTTAGCCCTAAAAACTAAAATAAATCTTCCCTCATCAGCCAAGTCTGAATGTGCCCATGAGGCAGTGCATGTTGCCTTTATTATCAGAAGGGCAAAGCTAGAAGGGAGCTCAGTTTTCCAATCTGTCTCATGAATGCAGAGAACTTTGAGTCCAGAGAGGGCAAACACAGACTCAAAGTCACACAGCCAGCCAGCAGCACAAACAAAGCGGGGCTCAGGCCTAACCTTCCTGCCTCTTCCCACTCCTTCCCTTCCCTTCCCGTCTCTCCCTCCCCTGCTCTTCCCCGCTCTTTCCTCTCATGACCGTCTGGGATTCATCACATGTAGAGTTATTTCAGCTGACCAGGCAAGGCCTCCACTGGGCAGAGCTGCCTGTCTCTGCTGAGTTTTCCCAAAGAGTATTTGGCCTGGGATTTGTTCATTCAAAGAAAGGGAAGAAAAAAACTTGGACTTTTTGCAGGACTGTGTCAAAATTCCTATTGTATTAAAGTTCCATGAACTCCTCTGTTGCAAGAGTCTGTAATACAAGAGATTATTTCCCTCCTCAACTCTTAAAACTTAGGGAAAAATATTTTTATTATTGTTATGGAAAATAGTGAGGGAGAATTAATTGTTCTTTCCAACTGCTCTTCAAAGAAAGCACGTCTGTAAAGCCCTTCCATCTTCATGCTAAATGTGCTAAGAATTTCATAACCAGTGTCTTTGGGATAAATGCCCCCTCCATAAAAGAGCTTGTTTTTCATGCTACTCATGAAGCTGAAGGCAGTTATGTCACCTGAAGGCTTTGATAACGGCTAACTTCCTGTTTTTGTGATACTTATTCTTAACAGTTTACCTTTACTCTCCTATTAGCTTAACTGCAGCATCATGATGTGGTTGGTGGTCGTGGAGCTTCTACAGTGTAGTCCTGAGCTCACAGAGCAATAATGATAATAACAATAGTCAGATCAGAATAAAAACTTACATTTTTTAATTAAGCAAAGGACGTATGAATAAACATCCAGAACACTGTGTCAGAAATTCAGATTTAGGACCATGTTGGTCCCTGTGAAACCTTGATGGCAGAAAAAAAAATGGATAGGACAGAGAAAGCTCTCCCATGTCCTCATAGAGCTATGACATTCTGATATTTATTAGTACAGGGGTTGTTAATTCTTTTTCAGGTTGCATCTCTCTCTAAGGCTCTTAGCTCATGATACTGCAATTATTTGTTTACAACTGACCAAGAAAGCCTTCATGACAAGTCCCATGTGATTTTCATTCTGTGTCTCTGGTACCAAATACAGCACGTCTAGCCCATAGTAGGTCCTCAATCAATGCTTTCTTGATTTAAAAATGCTTCCATAATGACATTCACAGATGGAGAGTGGGTCAACGTGTTCCCTGCAGTCTTTTGACCACGTCTAACGCAGCTGTCAGCTGAGGTGTTCTCGTTAAAAATCTAGATTAAATGTATCTTTAAGACTTTCCCAAGATTTCTGTGAAGCCCCAGCACGCTTACTTTCTCATAGTTTCCTCTGACTAGACATTCCACCTCTGCTTCCACTGAATTAGTTCAGCTCATAAATGATCTCATCATCCCACATATTCTTTTGCAGTATCTTGACTCAAATGTGGAACTGAGTCCCTTGAGTTTCACAAAAACCTCAGCCACATTGGGCTTTTTTATCTTTAGAACTTCACAGAAACTTTGAAGAAATTGGAGGTGAGGAGCAGTCTCCATTGCAACAGCATAAACACAAGAGAATCTAATTTTTACAATACATTTTACCATCATCCATATTGCTTGGCCATCCTCTGAATGGCTTTTCCCCTCTTCTTTGTCTACACCCACCTCTGAATTCCTAGTAATTTTTAAATTAAACATGTCTCATACTTATTTCTGAAATGATACATGCTCACTTTTCTCCTCCAAGTCCAACTTCTTAGGAAGGGGCCCTGAGAGGCATGAGGTTTCTGTGGGCTAATGGAGAGGGAGAGAGGAGTCAGAAGGAAAGCAAAAACATCAGGTGCTAGTAATTATTCCCTGGCCTCCCCCTTGTGGTTGGCAAGTGCCACAGAATCCCCATTAAGGTTTTGATATTTAAGTAAATAGGGCTTTTGAGCCACCATTCCCAAGGTCAAGCTTGGGAAGAAGAAAGACCCCTGAGTTCCTCCTCAGGGTGCAGAGCATGGGTGTTTGCATGGGGACCAAGGGTTCCCTTGAGCCAGGCAGGACTGGAGGGCAGTAGGGTGGTCTCCCATACCAGCCAGAGCAGCATGCAGTAGCAAAGGCTAAGCCTTCTGAGACCACAGAGGAGAGCAGGAGAACACGGCGGGTTTCCCGGGTCCTGAGAGGAGTGCCAAAGGGTCTGAGAACTAGCCTGGTGGAAGTCTGGCACCTGAGAGTGCATCAGCTCAGCTGGTTGATCGTGGATTGACACTTGAGGCCCAGCTAGGATGAGGTGCTTACATCAGTGGATGACAAAGACTAGAGTCCTTTTCCCAAAATTGTGATACCAAACGCTACTGAAGAAAGGAGAAGTGGATAAAACACTAAAGGGACTGAGATTAAGTCCCTACTGTCCCAGAGTACTGGAACTTCAAAGTAAAAATGAAGTGGTTCTAGAAGGAAGTTTACAGTTGACACCCATGTATATCACTCCTACTATCTTTGGATGGGATCATCCCTTTCTAGCTTCAGTAAATGTTTTAGAATTTATTGTTCTTTGTTAGTGGGTGTTACTACTTCCTCAAAATGATCAGAATATTTATTTTTTATTGTTAAATTTATTGGGGTGACATTGGTTGGCAACATAAGTTTCCAGGTGTACGATTCTACATTACATCATCTATGCATTGCATTATGTGTTCCCCACCCAGAATCAGCTCTCCCTCCATCACCTCATATCTGGTGCCCCCTCCCAACTCCCCCTCACCTCTTACCCTCAGATAACCACCAAACTATTGACTGTGTCCATAAGTTTTTGTTTCTTTGCTACTTTCAGTTTTATATTCCACCTATAAATGAGGTCATAGTTTCTTGATTCCTTCAGTCTGACTTATTTCACTTAATAAGAGGGTTTCAAGGTCCATCCATGTTGTCACAAATGACTATATTTTATTTTCTTATTGCCGAGTAGTATTCCATTGTGTACATGTACCACAATTTCTTTATCCAGGCATCTAGCAAAGGACACCTTGATTGTTTCCATGACTTGGCCAGAATATTTATTTTAAAGTATTTTGCATACTATCATATTATACTGAGTTTATCTCAAGTGAGTTCTTGTTTTGATTGTATATCTTATTTGTTGTTTTATTTCTATTTCTTCCCTGGATAATGGAATCTTCCATGCTTATTATGAAGGGGAGATTTTCTGTTAGTTTATAGATTTGTTCTCACCACCACCACCACCCACTGCGCCCCACTTCTTCATCCCTGTATAGGAACTTTGAGATTGCCTCTCTATCGAATGTTGTTGGTGCCCTACCCAAAAGCCTTTGCCTGCTGGTACACTCTTCTCCTAGCTACTGTGAGGGTTGGTTCTCCCTTCCCCAGAGAACTATGCTTGGCTGAATTAGGAAGCTGATTCACTGACATGAGGATACAAAAGGCCAGACCCATTGCCTCAAAGTAAAAGTAATTCTGTGGTACAATTCATGCTCCCGAGCCCTGTGGAGTCAGACTGATGCAGGGAACGAAACTTGCAATGGTTAATTTTATGTGGCGACATACCTGGGCCATGAAGTGTCCAGATATTTGATCAGACTTTAATCTAGGTGAGTCTGTGAAGGTCTGTGGATGAGATTACTATTTGAACCAGCAGATTGTTCTCTATACTGTGGGTGGACAATGTTGAAGGCTTGAACTGAACAAAACGGCTGCCCCTCCCATGAGCAAGAGAGGATTCCTCCTGCTCGACTGCCTTCAGACGAGGACATGGTTTTTCCTGCCTTCTGACTCAAACTGAAACGTTGGCTCTTCCTGGGTCTCAAGCCTACCGGCCTTGAGACTGGAACGCTGTTCAGCCTCCATGCTCACCCTGCGGCGCTGGCACTTGGCAGCCCTCCATACTTGCATGAACCAATTTTTTACGGTATTTTTAAAAAAGCCTCTTTCTCTCTCTCTCTCTTCCCCACTCTCCCCACCGCCATTGGTACTGCTTCTCTAGAAAACCCTAATACGAACGCACCCTTGCTTAGCTGCTTCTCCTTCCCTGTCCAACACCCCTTTGCAGCTTCTCCAGGGAGCAGCCCCCAACAAATCGTTCGCACTAGAATCCGTGTCTCAGGTTCTAGGGAACCCAACCACGTGTCCTTCTGGTTAGCAGCTCAGAGTCCATCTAGAACAGGCCTTATGTTGGTGGTTTGGATTTAAATCCAATAGTGATTTGGGGATATCATAGGTATAATCATTGTGCCATGGGTTTAGGAGTTGGTTAAATCTTAGTTGTGCGTTTGTATTTACCTTCCAGCCTAATGAGGCCGACAGCTGCCAAACAGCAGTTTTTCCATCTGCTTTCAGAGCTGGGTAGCCCTGCCCTGCCATAGTCACTTGCTTCCCCACAGCATCTGAAGTGCTGGAAGCTCCTGCCAGCTTCAGGTAGCAGGACCCAGCAAACTGCAGGTCTCAGCTTATCTCACCATTTGTCTTTCATCCTATCATTTTCTGCAATATTACTGTTTATTAATGTATAATTTACACACCATAAAACATGCAGGTTTTTATGTGTATGGTATAATAGAAATTTATGAATAAACCGACCCAGGTCACCCATACCCAATAACATATGACATTTCTATCACCCAGACTGTTCCTCTGTACTCCTTTGCAATTGACATTCTACAGCTCAACAGAAGCAACCAGTTATAATATTTTTCTCCATGGATTAGTATTTGCTTGCTCTAGAACTTTATATAAATAAGACCATTTTGTGTCTGGCTTCTTCTGCTCAATATAACATTTCTTAGGTATATCAATATTGCTGCAAATATGAATGAATGACTTCTTCCTTTACATATACCAAGTTGGTTTATCTACTCTGCTAATAGACAATTGGATTATTTCCATTCTTGGCTATTATGAATAAAGCTGTTATAAACATTATTAAACATTCTTTATTGAGATGTAATTCATATACTGTACTATAAATGTACTCATTGAAAATATACAACTCAATGATTTTTTTTTAAGATTTATTTATTGTTTTTGACAGAGAGAGAGAGAGAGATACATAGTCAGAGACAGAGAGAAGGGGGAGGGCCCAGAACAGTCTCCATAGTTGCACATCATTGGTTTTTCCACATAGTTTCAGCTAATGATGTGCAACTATGGAGACTGCTCTGGGCCCTCCCCGTCTCTCTCTCTCTCTCTCTCTCTCTC
>PVKE010008390.1:0-47839 GCA_004027555.1 Craseonycteris thonglongyai | reverse complement strand
TTCATTCCACAGGTGGGCGCGGGGCTGCACAGGGCAGGAACTGGGCTGGGGTCTCACCTCGGTGAGAACTGAACTGGGGGCACTCCCCAATTCAGCATATGGGTCCACACAGGCCGGGGCCGGGTCTCGATCCTCAGTCCCTGGGGCTGCAAAGCGCTTGCTTAACCCACTGAGCCATCCCGGCTTCCCCAGAAGGGGTATCTCATTGTGGTTTTGATTTGCATTTTCTTTTTTTCTTTTTTTACAGATTTATTTTATTGTTTTTGACAGAGACAGAGAGAAACAAAGAGAAGGGGGAGGGCCCAGAGCAGTCTCCATAGATGTACGTCATCAGTTTTCAACATGGTTTCTTTCCACACAGGTGCGCTCTTTAGACACAGGTGGGCAGGGATCATGCAGAGTTGGAACCGGGTAGGAATCTCCTGCATGGGAGGCATGCCTCCTTGAGCTGGGGGCTGAACGGGGGGCCTCCCATATGGGAAGCACACCCTAGTTCAGCATACGGATCCCTGCAGGGTGGGGTTGGGATCCTTAGAGCAACAAAGTGAGCACTTAACCCATTGAGCCATCCCGGCTTCCCCTTGATTTGAATTTTCTTGATGGATAATGAAGTTGAGTATCTTTTTATGTGTTTATTGATCACTTATATGTCCTCTTTGGAGAAATGCCTATGCAGATCTTTGGCCTATTTGTAATTGGTTTGTCTTTTTATAATTGAGTTGTAAAAGAATATATATATATATATATATATATATATATATATATATATATATATATATATATATACACACATACATATAAAGGGTGTCCCAAAATTTGCTCAAGATTTGAATTTTGCATCATTTGTGCTGTAAAGTGTTGCTAACAACAAAAAAAGACAGCATCACAGCTGACAGTTCAGGGTTATTAAAAATGGAGCACTACACAAAAGAACGACGTGTTTTCATTGTTGAGCAATGAAATTTTACAATTTTTAATTATAAACCTGTGTTTTCTATCAAAATTACAGTTTGTGTGAATTTTGGGACACCCTTTATATATATATATATATATATATATATATATATAATTTCAGACACAATTCCTTTATCAGATATATAAATTGTAAATATTTTCTTCCATTCTGTGGATTATCTTTTTGCTTTTTTGATAATGTCCTTTGATGCACAGAAGTTTTAAATTTTGATGAAGTCCAGTTTATCTATTTTTTCTTTTCTTGCTTTGCTTTTGGTGTCATATCTAAGAAATCATTGCTAAACTCAAGATAATGACTCGTCAGGGGATCACTGCTTAAACTGTATAAATGTCTAAGCACCATGCTATATACCTGAAATTAATATAAAATCATTTTAAATGTTAATTGTAATTAAAAAGGAAAAAATCATAATTGTGTGGGTAAAAATGTGAAGAATTTGAAATCCTGACACTTTGCTGGTAGGAATGCAAATGGTGCTGCTATTTTGGATAAAAGTCTAGATGTCCCTAAAAAGGTTAAACATAGAGTTACCACGTGACCCAGGAATTCTCCTGCTAGGTATATGCTGAAGACAAATGAAAAATGTGCATATACACCCAAAAATGTATACACAAATATTCACAGCAGAATTACGCATAACAGGCAAAAAGTGGAAAGAACTAAATGTTCATCAACTGCTGAACAGATAAATAACATGGGGTACAGTCATACAATGGAACATTATCCACGCATGAAAATAAATAAAGTTCTGACATTCTATCACATGAATGGATCTTGAAAATATTCTAAGAGAAAGAAGCCAGACACAAAGGACTGCAGAACTAGATAGTATATGATTCCATTTATATGAAGAGCCCAGAATAAGCAAATCTATAGAGGCAGAGTCTTGCCTGGGGATGACTTAAAGTACAAGGGGCAACACAATAAGGTCGAGAGAGTGAGTGCTATAATAGAGGTGTATGTGAGGTCCAGTGGGGGCCCAATGTTCTGGTGCTGTTTGGAGAAGTGGGAGAGCCAGAGAGGTTTAAAAAACGCTTGCGTTGGGTGTTGAAGAATAAGTAGAAGTTTTCCACATGGAGAAGGGCATTCTGAGGAAGAGAGCACTATGTTTAGGAGTTCTGATGCATAAAGCATTGGGCCTGTTTAGCAATTGTTTGATTAATTCGGTATGCCTGGATTGTAGGGTGTGTAGGGAAATAGGGATGGGGGTGGAGGAAAGTCAACAAGATAAAGCTAAGGAGGTGTGACAGGCTAAGGAGTCAGGATTCAGGTGGGTCTGCATTCAGCAGAAGTCAACAGTACCTTAAGAAGCTTTCAAGGAGTGCATTGTTAAGCCAAAATGGCAGCTGCGGGGCAAACAGAATGAGGCTCATTTTGCTTTACTTACCCCATTTTCTATTTAGAAAAAAAAGCACAGTTCATTGCCACGTTCATTAAATTTTACATAAACACCCTCTTAAAGGCTGAAGCAAATCTGACTGCTTTTCAACTTGAAAATAACATAAAAGCTGTTCTTGGAGTTATTTCTAAACAGAACTTGTCTCTAATTCTAAGGTAACAGAAATGTGTATGATGATCAGCATTTAATTTTTTTCACATGTAGGAATGCTACATTTTCTAGGATTTGACATTTTCAGCAATTGAAACTTACTATTATTTTATAAATGGAGATACCACTACTGAAAACCAAATGGTAGAAAGATAATGATGTCATTTGTCTCCAAAGATTATTGATATACTAGAGTGATGTGAAAATAATAATAAAAGTGAGATAGAGATACTTTATGGCAAACGTTGGGGCTCAGATTAGGACTGTAATTCACTAGTTATCTCAAGGTAAACGCTACATCCACAAGTGCCCCTGGCCAGTATTCTCAGGGCAAATGGGAAATGGGTTAAATATACTCCCTAGTAAGCAGTGATCTTAGGCTGTAAGACCCAAGCCTATGGCTGAGCAGTCTACCAGGCAGGCTAAGTATTCACTGTGGTGTCTACCTTAGATTTTACTTCTAGTGTCGATTTCATCAGGCCTTCTTTTTTTAGTTCCTGAGTACCCCATATATTTCAGGGCTTTTTAAAAAGATACTTAAATAGGATCACACTCCTGGCTCTGTTAGTCTCATTACTGAATGATATCAGACACAGGGTTTCTTCTGATGCCAGAGCAGTGGAAGGTAGCAAACCAAAGAACTGACCCAATGCGTACAATCGTCATGGGACGGCATTCTTTCCTATCAAACAACTCTTAAGCTTTGTAGGGCTGAAACCTGAAACTGACACTCTTGGCTAAACCTAGGACTTGGTTAAAGATTAAATTAATTATGAGACTTTCATTTCAGCTCTATGAACTAGGAAACTAAAATATAAGTGAAGACACACTGAAGAAGCAGAGGTTCACTATTATAGGACTAGGTAGAAACGTTTTTAACATCCTATTTTTCGTGTGTGTATGTGACACACACCAAGAAAAAAAATAAAATAAAAGAACTGGTAAGAATACATGAGGCACTGAGAATGTTTAAAACTACCAGACGTGCCAAAAAAATGTATATACATTTTAAGAAATGCTACCTACGTATTGCTTTTTGAAGTTGAATTGAATTATGATAGCAATGTGTAGTATGACATTTTCTCAAGAGATGGCGTTCATCAAATAAATGCTAGTGTCACCATGCCACAGGCAGGACAGTCAAAGAAAATGGTGGAAGTACAGTTGTCATTCAAGGAGCGCAAGACCATTTTGAAGTGGTATTTAAAATTTAAGAATGTTGTGGAAGGACGACAGTGGAGGCTTGAGTGTGCAACTGAACCTGCAACACACCTAGCAATTTCACACATTTGTGATAAGTTTGAGATGCGTGGTAAATGGAAAGGGCACATGCAGCAATACAAGGAGACACTTTGGTCAATGTCGCTCAAGCAGGTAGGTGTTCACCATAATCAGAAGTGTCTGGACACTGATGTTAACCACTTTGAGCACCTCTTGTAATGGCAGAAGTCAAACGTGATTTGTATTCATCTTTTGTTATCAGTATATATTGAGTATTACAATTTTAACAGTTTTTTTTTCCTTTCTTAAAATGTGTGTACATTTTTTGGGCACCCTCTGTATTTGCTCTCCTAGGAGAGGGCCAGATAGTTGGTGAATGATTCCACGTGGGAAATAACCAGCATGAACAAAGGCAAACAGTGAGGGAATCTGAAAGAGACTCCAGAGGTGGGGAAAAAGCAGGACTTTCACTGGCTGCTGCATATTTTTGAAAGATTGTCTTAGGGAGTTAGGAAAGGACTGGGCTCCAGCCTCCTTGTTCTGATGCTAAAAAAGGATATGAAGTGTCAGCGACCATGCTGTGAACTCAAGAAGACCCTTCCCACCAAGACACCTCTTGCTGGGCCTCTTTTGGGGTACTGTCTCCCACATGGACTCAGAACTAACTTCCCCTACACCACGTCTACTTACTACAGCTTTTCTCTTTTGGTTTATGGAAAGGCATGCAAGCCCCGTTAAGAAGTTCCAGCACTTTCTGACGCTTGCGAGGTTCCCAAGCCCCACTCTGTTCTCAAAAACCAACTCCCTTTGGGCTTGTTTAGGTGATGAGTAGCTGGAGGGTTGTGTCCACATCCCTGTAGTATAGAGCATCTTAAATGACATATACACGCATCAGGAGACACCATGATTATTGCCAGGTGCTGTCGATCATCCAGGCAGGGGGAAACTGTACCAACTCAACTTTAGAGAGGCCCAGCAAGAGGTGTCTTGGTGGGAAGGGTCTTCTTGAGTTCACAGCATGGTCGCTGACACTTCATATCCTTTTTTACCATCAGAACAAGGAGGCTGGAGCCCAGTCCTTTCCTAACTCCCTAAGACAATCTTTCAAAAATATGCAAACTCTAAAGAGCCAAGTCAGCATGCCGCTTTGAACCTACATAAAGCTCCTTTCTAAAGGACTCAAACTGACTGATGTTTTGTCATCGATCTAAGTTTGTTTCACATCTGCCTAAATGTCCCAAACCTCCCACAAGACAGAGAATCTGTGGCTATCATTAGTTGAATGCTTACTATGTGGCAGGCATTCGTCTAAACCTTTATTACTTGTGTCACTTTGGGTAAATGATGTATTCTCTGTGAGCTTCAGTTTATCTGTAAAGTGGGGAAATGCTGTCTTCCATAGGGGTCACAAAGCCAGTTTCCCACAGGTAGCTAAATAAATAGAGGGAGCTCTAAGCACCTGAGCACTTCTTGGACGAGACGAACTGGACATTCTCAGGGGCCTGCTCCCTAACCTGGCCTCTTCCTTCCTAAAGGCAGACTCTGCCTCCCCACTGAGAGCAGTGGGAATGTGAAGCATGTTCGCCCAGCCTCCCTAACAACTAGACTATTGGCAAATGAGCCAGTCTTGCCCATGTGTGAGCTCCGTGGCAAGTCTGCTAGGTCTTTTTTTTCTTCTAAGGCTTTTCTTTATAAGAAGAAGAGATCCATGGGAGGACACGCTCTCCTCTTCTGGACATGTGTGTGTCCGCACGTGACATGTGAGCCTTTTGGAGGCATTGGTAGAAACAACGGGGAATGTCATCGCGGACATGCTGAAGATGTCAGAGAGGAAAGGCAGAAAACATCAGTGGCAGGGGAGCAGCCGTCCTTGACAACATTTTGGTGCTGCTGTATTAATTCTGGAACGAGCCCACCTTGGACGGCTTAGCTGAGAAGTCCTTACTGGCAGCAACTGTTAGTAGGGTTTTCTGTCCCTCGCCACTGATACCACCCCCACCAAGGTATACTCCTCATTTGATGAGGTTAGTGGCCCTTACAAGAGCTCCCGCTGGTTGCTGCCAGATGAAGATTTTTCAAGAAGAGCCAGGAACCCAGATTTTTAAACCAGATTCTAAAATATTGACTCCAATGAAAGAAACATGTGCAGGCCAAACAAAACACATGTGGAGGCCAAGTTTAGCCTATAGGCTGACAATTTGCAACCTTTGATCTACTTCTGACCGCTGTTGCAAGAACTGAGTTAAATGAGTTTAAAATAAGGTCAGTCATAATAACAGCAAACACTCACATGGCACTTAGTACGTGCCAGGCACTATCTTGCTTGCTTTGCCAATCTAGTCCTCATATGATCCAGGTCTTACATCCTTATGGCAAGATGGAATTATTACTTCTACTATATAGCTAAAGCAGCTCGGGAAAAGAGAAGTTAAATTTGCCTACTCACACAATCATGATGAAATGGAGCAGGAGTTTGAGCCCAAACCCAGGTAATCTGGCTCCAGATTTTACTACTCAGAATCAAAGCATTGTGCTTGTAAAACATATGATACAAATTTCTGACTCTTCATAGATACTCAGACTATGTAAGTTTCCTTCTCACATCATCCCCTGGGCTTTGAGGCAACTTCAGAGATAGAATTGGAAACTGTCTGTGGCTGAAGAGGGCAGCCTGATACCTTAGTTACTAATGAAAGTTTGTCATTTCGGTTTAGTGAGTCAAAAGCTGCCATAGTCTCCAGACAGGTGATCAGTATCATAATAAGTGGAATCTATATTATTTGGGCTCTGAGGTGGAACAGTTGTGACAACATCTGTGCTCAGCTTCTTGGCCACCAAACTTCAGGGCTGCACGGTGAAAATGGTGAGATGGTACATCTTCAAAGAAGGCCACCAACTTCCTGTGATGACAGCCACACTAGCCACCAGGGCTCCTGGGCAGTGTGAACTGTATGGGTGGGTAAATAAAGGGATGATGGATGATGGATGGATGGATAGATGGATGGATGGACAGATGGATAATGGATAGATGATAGATGAGTGGATCGATGTTGGATGGATGATGGATGGATGGATGGATGGATGGATGAATGGATGGACAGATGGATAATGGATAGATGATAGATGAGTGGATCGATGTTGGATGGATGATAGATGAATGAATACATAGATGGTTGACTGGCTGCACAAAGGTATTCATACCTTGCATATAGCAGGGGACACTGTTATTTTGAGTCTTCCCTTACAGCATCAGTTCCCAAGCAACAGTACACGTACCCCCGGGGGGTACATGCTGGGTTGCTCAGGGGTACATGAAAAATAGTCAGTAACAACATCTAACTGTGTTGTAAATATTGTAAAATTTGGTCTGTGGTTTGTACGTTTAGTGTAGTAATTTTTCTTTCCTAACTATTTTACATTGACAGGCACTGAACAAAAGTGTCAGTATTAAAAAGAGCTGTTTTAAAAACAAGGGGTACAATTTATAGAAGTGGGTTTAAAAGGGGGACGCAAGTGGGAAAAGGCTGGGAACCACTACCTTAGAGTCAATTCCAAATGGATTACAAAATAAATTAGAGCCTCAGAGCTAAAGCCATGTAGTGTAATGAACAACTGCAGTGTTAATCCATCTTCACGAAATATTCCTAAAAATGGTCTCTTACAGAAATGTTTCCATTGAGAGAAAGGCGACTCCAAAACCATCATGACAACATTGACATAAGGGGTGGGGAAAGAATGAGCACAAGCCATACACAGAAAAAAACATTTTGGTCCAGCCACAGGATTGACTATTAAGATCACCATTAAAAACACTACTTACAAAAGATGTTTAATACAAAAATACTTAAGGTCCGATGTTAAATGAGAAAGGGATACCAGTTGCTTATATAGTATTTGTAAAAAAAAAAAAAAAAAAAGCACATTATTTCAGTGAATTTCTCTTAAGCAATCAAAAACATTGAAAATGACATATACAGATACAAAAAATAAACCAACAGATACTTATTGATGACCTACTAAGTGCAATCAAGTGACAAGAAACAACAGGGGGAAGCTGGGATGGCTCAGTAGGTTAAGCACTCACTTTGCAGCCCAGGAGACTGAGGATTGAATCCCGGCCCTGGCCCATGTGGACCCATATGCTGAACTGGGGAGTGCCCCCAGTTCAGTTCTCACCGGGGTAAAACCCCGGCCCAGTTCCTGCCCTGTGCAGCCCCGCGCCCACCTGTGGAATGAAACTGTGTAGAAAAACCAATGATGTGCAACTATGGAGACTGTTCTGGGCCTCCCCCTTCTGTCTCTGTATCTCTCTCTCTCTGTCAAAAACAATAAAAATATATCTTTAAAAGAAAAAGAAACAACAACAACAAAACCCTGCTTTCATGAACTTTCAAAATCGTTAAGGAGATGCGATGCTGTGAAATAATGACGTTATAAAGAAATAAGATGATATGTGAACAACATATGGGAGTTGCTGTCATAGTCAGATGAGAGACAGATGACTTCTGGTTGTAGTGACCCAGGGCATGCTGGGGAGAGGGCGGGTGGGAGCTAAACAGAGGTTTGCCGGGATGCTGGCAGGCCAAAAAGATTGCAGGGAGGAAGGCATGCGGAATCCGAGCGGATACAAGTCCGGAGACGTGCAAGGTATGTTTAAGGCAACACAGTGCAGAACACTTAGGACCTGCGTTGGAATCCTGGCTCCACGATTCCTCCTGAATAAGATATGTTCACTTCCAAGGTCTCGGGGTTCTTCAGCCACAGGTGGGGACAATACTGCATCCCATCGGATTTCTAATAATGTATCTCGTGGGTTTAAACAAGGTCATTTATATAAGATGGCCTGGCTCATAGTAGGAACTTATTAAATGCTCATTCATTTGATATCCCTTTCTGTCTCACTTGCGCTTTCTGTATCCATTCATTCATTCAGTTTCCCATTCATTCATTCATTCAATTGCCCTGTGTTGAGCACCTGCCATGGACCCGGCATTGAACTGGGTCCTTGTCTATTTGTTCCCGTCCAGTTCCACTCCACACCCTTCCCCGCCCTGTTCTGTGCCCCCAGGGGGCTGACAATGGAGAGCATCTCCCTTGCTCTCTGGGTGCTGGTTGGGTTTGGTCAGGAAACACTGGTAGGAAATCTGAGGGTGGGGCTGGAAAGGACTTGGGCAGTTAAGCCCCTACCCCACTTCCTTCCTGCCTTGTCGTGGGTGTGGTGGGCAGCCCCTCTCCCACAGCCCAGCTCTCTGCGTGTGGGACACAGCCCCCTCCCCCTTGACCTTCGTGTGCAGGGGTAGGGATGGCTTTCCCTGTGAGCCTCACCAGGCCTTGTTGATTCCTTCACCCCACCCACATTTCTGTACGTGGTCTCTTTGTTAAACTGCCTTCGGTTTAACTCTTTCGAGTCACCTGCTGCTCGCTGGGACACGGATATAGATGATGAAGAAGGCAGACAAGTCCGTGCCTTCAGGGGGCCCATGTTCTGGTAAACAACTACATAAGCAAAATAGCTGTGAGGACTGTGAAGAACAGAAAGTAAGGTGATGTGACAAACAAGGGCTGGCAGAAGCTACTTGAGGGGACATTTGAGCTGAGACCTAAAGGCTGGGGGGCAGTCCGCAATCCAAAGGTCTGGGAGACCCTTAGTGCAGGGGGAAATGCACACGGAAAAGCTTTAGGCAAGGACAAGCATGGGGTGTTGAAAGAATGAAGCATCCAAGGGAGCTGGAGATATGGGAGGTCAGGGGAGCATGGTCGGAGAATGGTCAGAGCAGTCAATGCAGGGTGTGGTGTGCTGTGGAAAAGGATCCGAACTTGAAGACAAAGAGTATTAGGAAGTCTTTGAAGGTCTTCAGGTTGGGGACTAATTAGAGCCATATTTTGAATCTAGAGTCTTCTACTTTGTGGGCAAGAACGGAGGTTTGTGCTATAGTCCAGGCCAGAGTGGCTGGTAGCGTGAACGAGAGCTTTGGTGATGCAAGTGGAGAGACCTTCAGCAGATTTGAGATCCGTTTACGTTATGGTTCTGAGGTATCATCATACTTCAGTGTTTTTCTAGCCAGTGTTCTGTACCCCTGGAGGATGGTGAGTAATCCACTATTTTCTCAATTTATATTTTTATTTTGATCACTATTTCAGAATTAATACGGACAGCTTCTGGTTATCGGTAGTAGCACATAATTTTAGTGGCTGCTATTTCATTTTGTTTCTCAGAACTCTGCGATGCTAAATGATTGTCTCTAATGACAGTGTTGAACGGTGTTGTTTTTATTGAAATAACACTCGTAGAAAAAGTATACCATTCACAAGTACATAGCTCAATAAAGTTTCACAAATTGACCATCTCCATACAACCAACACACCTTTTAGGAACAAAATACACCAGAAACCCCTCTCAAATTCTCCAAGTCACTCCTCACCCCAGCCCCAAATGTAACCATCACCCTGGTTTCTTGCACCAGAATTCTGCCCTGTTGTGTGGGCAGCAAGGGATTCCCATGAAGGACAGGCCTCTGTTTCAGTTCATGCTTTCTGGGTATTGCGAGGAAGATCTGATCTCAGAGATGAGAAACCACATTGTCCCCAAAGCATGAAGCAATCTCATTAGCATATCACAGTGGTATCATTGTTCCTGGATCCTCATCAACACATATGGCCCAACACAGTCCCACAATAGTGCTGGGCACGTCAAATGTTTGTTTATGATGGCAGTGGTTTTTCTGCGTTGCGGTATGATATTTTCCCACACCTTGGGTGAGTCACAAGATGTTTAAGAACAAAATGATGATGTCTTTACTTTTGTCCTTGCTTTTCCACTCGGTGCCCCAGTAACTTCCCCAGATTAAGACCGAAAGATGTTTTCACTCATCTTGAAGGAAAGCTCTGCTGAATCTGCTTCTAGACCCATGGACACCCCCACCTCCTGCCCACCAGCCCTTAGTCTTTAGACTGCCAGAGTCGAAACAGGGAAGCAGGCAAATTTGGGTTTGCATGTACTCTTGTGTTCTTTCAGTTCTAATCCTGCCCGTTACCCCAGGGACCTCACACCTTCCACTGGTCTGCAGAGTCCCTCACTGGAAGCACACACCCACTTCGCATCAGAACCTAGCCCTCTGGTTTCCCATTCCCTCCCAATTCTGCTCTCTGCTGT
This sequence comes from Craseonycteris thonglongyai, assembly GCA_004027555.1. NCBI lineage: Eukaryota > Metazoa > Chordata > Mammalia > Chiroptera > Craseonycteridae > Craseonycteris > Craseonycteris thonglongyai. The sequence continues at coordinate 36,940 of PVKE010008390.1, read as the reverse complement.
TGGACAACTGGGTTCGTCAGAGGCAGGCCCAGTGTGGTTCAGTGGAAAGAGCAGTGCATTTGGTTCTAGTTCTAACATACCAGTCGGGTACCTTAGCTGAAAGTGACAGCATTCGACTTAAGCAAAAAACAAACCAAAAGAATCCAGTCATGATTGAGTTTCTACAGGGGACAGGGATCAGACACAGCTCTATCAGGGCCACCAATGGTGTCATTAGAATAGACTCGCTCTTCCTGTTTCTTGGTACTGCTTTCATTGGCTCTCTGCCCCTGGTGACAAGGTGGCTGCCAAGTGTCCCATCCTCTCACCAACCCCAGGAGAGCATCTGAACTCTGCTCCAACATCCTGAAATCAAGTCTCATTAGCTTGGATTGGCCTCCTTAGGACACGGCTCCTGGGGCTGTGCTTGGCCAGACCCTAGTTCACGCGCTCATCTTGGACTTGGCAGTGAAGTCAGTGCCGTTCAGAATGCTAGGACTCAGAGTAGGGAGGGCTGGTTTCCCAAAGGGACTGTGGCGGATGGAAGCACCAAATGTCTTGTGCCGTTAATTGATCACGGGAGCTTGACGAATCTCTGCACTCCCTAGGCTTGGCTTCTCACAGGCAAAATGAGAGGGATGGGCCTCTAACCTCTGAGAACTCTTCTATTTCAACACTCAATGCTATGTAGTGTTTTCACCACTCCAAGGATGATACTTTAATCCACTTAAAATGGGAAACAGTAGAGACAAACCCGCCTATTCAGGGACATCCAACCTTTTGGCTTCTCTGGGTCACATTGGGAGAAGAATTATTGTCTTGGGCCACACGTAAAAGACACACACTAATGATAGCTGATGAGCTAAAGAAAAAACAAAAGGTGTCAAAAAATACAATGCTTAAGAAAGTTTATGAATTTGTGCTGGGCCGCATTCAAAGCGTGGCCTATATAATAAGCCTTTTGGGAGGGCAAGTCCCACCATCGATTCAGACCTTCACTATTCACTGCAGGATCCCTGCCCAGGGACCCCACAGAGAAACAGCCAGAGAGCCTGGTGCCAATGGAGAGGGAGAGATGGAATCTGATCAGCTATTTGTTGATGAATGCAACCAACTATTATCACGCACTTCCTCTAACACCCCCACCCCTCATCCACGGTTTGGCTTCCTGTAGTTTCAGTCACCTGAAATCAACTGGGGATGCGAACATATTCAATGGAAAATTCCAGAAATAAACAATTCATACGTTTTAAATGGCACGCTGTTCTGCGCGACATGATGCAATCTCATGCATTCCCGCTCCGACCCTCCCAGAACATGAATCATCCCTTTGTCTAGCGTGTGCACGCTGTATACACTCCCTGCCCATGAGTCACTTGGTAGCCTTCTCTGTGATCGACTGTTGTGGTATCACAGTGCTTGTGTTCCGGTCACCCTTGTTTTACTTAAGAATGGCCCCCCAAGTGCAAGAAAAGTGGTGATGACAATTCAGAGAGCAGGTGTAAAGTGCTTTCTTTCTGTGAAAAGGGATGGGCGGATGAGGGGAAAACAGTACGTATAAGGTTCAACACTGTCTGCTGTGTCAGGCTTCCATAGAAAGGGGCACTCCTGATCCCAAGCACTGGGCTGGGCTCGGGATGAACAGTGGACAACGCACAGCTGTGTCTTGAGGTGGACACAGACAAACGGCTGATTCCCCGTCCAGGAGGCCAAGAGCGAGATGACACAGAGGCTCAGAGGAGGGGTCACTAACCCCAGTGGGAGCTAGGGCTTCGGGCACGCGGACAAGGAGGATAGTGAGGGAAGCCATCCCTAAGAGGGAGATCCTGAACGCGGCCTGGAAAGAGAGAGAGCAGATGTTCACTGGAGGAGAAAAGCAGAGAAAGCCTTCCCAACGCACCTCATGGGGCTGCTTAGGACATTGCAATTTGTTCCACGCGGCTGCCCTTTGGAGTTTAGAATGGGGCGATGGCAAGCAGCGAGGCAAGGCCTGAGTGTGAGGGAGTTGGAGGACCCCATGAGGAAGACCAGATCTTATCACGAAGGCACTGGTGCCATTAAAGGACTTTGTGCCATTGAAGGATTTTAAGCAGGAGAGTAACACAACATCATATGGACAAAGGATCGAGCAGCATAGTGTGCGGTCAGAGAGACATACGAGTGAATTGCTGTCTTCAAGAAGTCTGTAATCAAGGGATGCCCAGGCAGCTCCGTGAGTGAGTGCTTGCCTCACAATCGCGAGGTCTGGGGCTCAATTTCCTACCATTTGGGAGGCCCCTGGTTCTTTTCCTGCCCTGCGTGGCCCCACATCCACCTGTGTGGAATGAAACCATGTCACAACTAGTAGTTGATGTACAGCTATGAAGACTGCTCTGGGCCCTCCCCCCTTCTCTCTCTTTCACCTTCTCTCAAACTATAAAACAAATCTCTTTTTAAAAAAAGTCTATAGTCATACCATCTTAATGGCCAAGGGAGAACTTCATGCTCAGTATCTGCCGGCTTGCCTCTGTCATTTGCGTGTTGTGTATATCCATTTTTTCACACTTCACTTTGTTCCACCTAGAATACAAAGCTCAGTCTTCAGAAAAAATGCCTGCACCTGGGACAAAGACTTAAAAATACAAATAAATAAAGCCCATCCCTGTTCCCAAAATGCTTACAGGCTATCTGTAAAGTCTTTGCTGAAAATAGGACCACGCCTCACACCTGATCCATACAGCAAGGCAAGATCTGCAGTGCCCAGATGTTATCAAGTCTTCACACTGCGTCAGCCTTAAAGGGGCAGGTCTGCGACCCTGTGCCAGCTTCATCCGCCTGCCTTGTGTAGGAAGGAGAATGTCCTGTCTTCTACAGAGAGTTGCTTTATGCCAAGGAAGTCACCGTGGGTCTCTGCACACCCCGTAGTGACAGCAGGAGATTATTCCTAACAGCCTGGATCCTGGGACCAGAGATGTAGCTGAAGCCCGGGGCCACCTTAGAAGGAAAACAAGGCTAAGTGCTATTTCAGCTGTGCAAATGGCATCAAAACCCTGGTCTAGAGAACGAGGGGTGTCCCAAATCTGTCATGAACTAATGAATGAAGTGGAAAAATGGTTGACATAGAAGTCTGACATTCTCAGTCTCCTACAAGGACTGTCGGTGTTTAATCATGTCAAATGTCATGCACAATGAGGAATCATTGTTTTAAATGCTTTTACGTTTGGCTCTGAAGTGCATTCTATTTTTTTTTTTTTTTTTTTTTTTTTTAATGTTAGCTTTAACTTTCAATGTTACACTGCCAATGAAGTGGCCACGGCAGTGACAATGGCCATTTCTCTCTAGCATCTGCCTCCATTTTCAAAGTTTGTTCCTATCCATTGTTTCACGTGAGCTTCTCAGTACTGGGTTCTGGGAGTTGATCAGCAAATATCCACCCTATGAACCAGGGGCAGAGGCTCTGAGACACCCCACAGCTCCGAAAGCCGCAGAGTCTGGTCTCAAACTCACTCTTATAACTTGAACGTGGCTTTTTGTTTTTATTTATTTATTTATTTATTTTCCTCGGTGGGGGCAGGAAGAGCCAAAAACAAAACGAGAAACTGGATTGAAGAAAATAAAGTGTTGACTGCCTGAGCTTTTCATGAGGATGAGAAAATCATCACAAGGAGGCTGTTTTTCACGTGGACTCAAAATGTGAGTTTTCATTTCTCTTCTATTTATACGAGATCTTTGTTGTTTTCTCACCCACAATGAGTGAATACCTTCCAAACGCCACGCAATCAGCAGAGCCCGCAGATACTGATGTCCTCTGTCCTTTGCCCTTTCTCACCGGCAGCTACTGAGTTGCCTTTGCAGGAATTTAGCTGTTCCCCTGCTGTTCCCCAGCCCCCATGGCTCAGCTGCTTGCCCAAGCCTCCCTCCGCCCTCCTCAACTCTGTCGAAAAGGGATTGCTAGGCAGAGATCTTAAAAAGGGACAAGGTAGCTGGAAAAGGGACTGGGGAAAGTGAAAAAAAAGGAGAAAGGGAGAGGAAGAAAAATTGATCCCTGGAGAGGAACCCAAGACATTTCGGTGCAAAAGTTACAGGAGAAGCCGGATGGCTCAGTGGGTTAAGCACTCACTTTGCAGCCCCAGGGACCGAGGATCGAATCCCGGCCCCGGCCCGTGAGGACCCATGTGCTGAGGTGGGGAGTTCCCCCAGTTCAGTTCTCACCGGGGCGAGACCCCGTCCCAGTTCCTGCCCTGTGCAGCCCCACAACCACCTGTGGAACAAAACTATGTGGAAAAACCAATGATGTGCTGCTATGGAGACTGTTCTGGGCCCTCCCCCTTCTCTCTGTCTCTGTAGCTCTCTCTGTCTCTCTCTGTCAATAACAGTAAAAATAAATCTTTAAAAGTTACACCCCCTTTGAAGAAAGGAGAGAGGGTGGAGCATACGATAGAAACTGCCAATGTTACTCCTTCTTCATTGATTTGTTCATTCACTCCGCAAACATCTACTGAGCCCCTGCTGACACCAGGGACTGTAATGGACTCTGAGGATACACACAGTTGGCAAACACAATATCATTGCTACCTTTGCGAGTGCCAGTTCTGTTCCCCAGGAAGCTGACTCTGAGACAGATTAGAACACACGATTCTGTGTGGGCATCCTCTTAAGGTGAACACAAGAGAGAAAGGGCAGCAAGCAGGAGCGAGCAGAGGATGCGACTCAAGATGAACCAGTGGCCAGGGCTAGTGTGACAAGAGGTTTAAAGACGGGTTGAGCTCTTAGAGCTGTCTCCAGGTGAGTGAGGAGGCCAGGCCTTCCTACCCCATGTCAATCATTGGAAGCAGACTGTTCTGGGGTGGGGCAGTTCTCTTGTAGCTGAGGCAAAGGCAAAAGGGTTGGCAGCTGAGGGCCACACTTGTAGCAGCTGAGGAAAAAACAGCCGTCCACGTTCTGGGCGGCTCCTCAGAGCCTACAGCACCACGTAATCTGAGAGAGGCGGCCGACAACCACAAGATAATCACAGAAATAAAATGTATAATGGCGCTGGGGTTGGTGCTACAAAAGAGGTTGCCTGACAGATGTGCAACCTAGATTGGGGGAAGGAGCTGGATTTCAAGCCGGGGGCGGGGGGAAGCAGGCAGGGAGTTGAGAAGGGAAGCAGACAGATAGGAAAGATGACCCGACTGTGACATGGGCAAGTTGTGGCTGCGTGCTCACCACCTGCCCGGTACAATGGTCAGCACTTTAGACGCTTTCTCTAGTTCACCTTCACAACAACGCTGTAAGTTAGGGATGGCTCCCTGGGTCCTTCTGTTGTCTCTTGAGATCCAAGAGCAGCATTGCCTGGAACCCCAGGAAGTCAAAAACGACCGGTCTGATGGGCACGGAGTGAAAAGTACAATCTGCTGATGGATGGGGGCTGAGGTGATGGTAACTAACCAGCTCTGTGAGCAGAGAGAGGAGCTGTCAGGAGTGCGGAGAAGCTTAGCTACACGAGAACTCTTGTGGGAAATGGAAGCAGAGAGCAATCCATGGGCACTGAATACCAAAGCAAGTTTGATCGAACGTGCACACACACCCTGGCACGGATCATCATAACAAAAGTCAGTAACAGGTGAGATCTGGTTCACTCCCACATTCATGTAGCAATGCTGCATGTCAGGGGGCTGCAGAAACCAAGTAAGCTGTGCCCAAACACAGAATTGGAGTAAAAGGACTCTCAGGGCAATAACACATTGTCACTAAAGGCAGGTTTACAATACTTTTTGGCAAGCATGCTATAGCTCTGGTTTCCACATCAGATGGCACAAAATTGGTTGAAATAATGCAAGTGACAATCGCATTTTGATCATTTCTTTACTTCTTAATTAGACAAGGTATAGAAATGTAAGCAGAATTTGCATAGCAGAGGTCCCCCTTTGAGTCTCTGCTGTGGCCACTGCAGACCTAGGACAGGGATTGGTCAGAGGCTTTTTTCTCAGGGCCGGGTTTCAGTCACCGTGTGATTTCAAGCCAATTACTAAACCCCTGCTAAGCCTCAATGTTCTTGTGTATGAAATGGAGTCATAACGGCAACCTCACAGGGCTGTGAGAACTGCCTGTGAGGTTCTAAAAGCGGTCAACTTTTAGAAACGGAACTCCAAGGACAGGCAGCAGTATGACGAAGTAAAACAGTGTGCTCAGTGTGTGGCCCTTGGCCCAGCTGCAGCACTGGGCGCTCTGTTACAAATGCAGGTTCTCAGGCTACATCACAGACCACACCTGCTAGTCAGGGTCTCTGGAGCTGGGAACCCGGGAGTGAACAAGTCACTGGGCACCATGAGCAAGTGTCCAGATCTCTCTGGGACTGAGGAACATCTGGGGATGAGGGACTTTCAGTGCTAACACTAGGAGGGCCAGTGCACCCTCAGATGAGTTGGTTCCAGCTGCATGTGATTCTTCTGCGTGTTTAAATCCAAGAATCACTGCTTTAACACGTGCATGTGTATGTTTTGAACTAACATGACATCATGAGCAACATACTCGCAGACTCCACTAGAGATGTACACAGATCCCGAGGGGGCAGCTCTGAGCGCCTACTTTAAGGTAAACCAGTACTTACCACGCTTCCTTTACAAGTCAAAAGTTTGGGTAGACTGATGATCTCTCCGTGTGAGCTCTTCACTCACAACATTTTATGGGAGGCAGGTAGGTTTATCCTCATCTAGAAAACTGAGATTTAAAGAAGTTAGTCACCTACCTATTGGATCACCAGTTAAGCCAAAGGACTTGGAGTTCAGGGGTGCCTCCTTCCTAGACTGTGTGCTGCTCCCGTTAAACCCATGTTTCCCCAAGAGAGGGATGCATCCTTTTTTTTTTTTTTGTATTTATTTATTTTTTTAAAGATTTTATTGTTTCTGACAGAGGCATAGAGAGACAGAGAGAGACAGAGAGAAGCGGGAGGGCCCAGAGCCGTCTCCATAGTTGTATGTCATCAGTTTTCAACATGGTTTCGTTCCCCACAGGTGGGCGGGGGCCGCACATGGCGGGAACTGGGCTGGGGGCCTCCCGCATGGGAAGCTCACCCCAGTTCAGCATATGGGTCCACACGGGCCAGGGCCGGGACTTGATCCTCATTTCCCAGGGCTGCAAAGCGAGCGCTTAACCCACTTAGCCACCCCAGCTTCCCAGTGCCAGCACTTTGAATCACCACGTGTACACCAATGGTAAAGTACTGTGGGAGCCTGGAGGGTTGGGTCTAGGTCTCACTGTGCCACTAACAAGCCATATGTCCTTGAGCAAGTCCCATGCTCCTTTTAGGTCTTCTTTGCTTCATCAGTGACTAAGGGGCATCATAGGAGTCTATTACGATGATTGTCCCAAAGTTAAGGGAATAACAAAGAAGAGGGTGTGCTTCTGTCTGTAAGATCTGTGGAGGCTGGGTATCCAGAGATGCTGAGATAATATTTATCATCATCATCATCACTATCATCATTTCACAACTGGTGCTCACTCTACATTATCTTTAATCCTCACAAACAACCCTGAAAGATAAACATGTGGTGAACACCTGTTGTTTAGTTGGCCTGGCATCTCCCCATTTTTCTGGAAAAAACAACCTACCTGTTTTTTGAGAAATACCCCTCCACCATCTCCAACCCAGGTGTCTACTGAGGGTTGTCAATCACAGTAAACCAGCTGCCCTTGCCACAGCTGATTGGTCCAAGGTCAAGAATGTGATCCAATTTAGGCCAATCAGATCCTTCCCAGGATTTTTCAAATGGGATCATGGGGAAGAGAAGCCATCTCCCACTGGTGGAGAAGCTGTGAAGTATGAGGTAATGTTTCCCACTACTGGAAGAAACCATCCTTAGGAACAAGAATCCTTGCACATAGAAACAAGCAGAAAACAGGGAAAAAGGTGCCTTAACAATGCTGAGGACCCTGGTTCCGGTTGCCATTGGAATACAGCTACACCTGCCCCTCCTACCCCTTCCTGGGCTTCTAGGAGATAAACTGGAGTCAGCCTCTCTCGTTAAGACCCACTTAGGCCGTTTAAGTTATTTATGCCCATTTAAATTGAGTTAGTTGTCTGTCATGTGCCATCAAGTGTCCTGGTTGATAGAGGATTAATAGTATTCTCTTCCTCCTTTCTCAGTTTCAAACTGAGGCTACCTGGCTAGTGAATACCATCCTGGGATCTGACTCCAAAGCTGGGGCTCTCTTTCTTTCCTTCTCTCTCTCTTTCTTTCTTTCTCTTTCTCTCTTCCTTCTTTCCTTCCTTTCTTCTTTCCTCTCTTCCTTCCTCTCTCTCTTTTCTTTCTTTCTTCTTTCTTTTTTTTTTTTTTTAGATTTATTTTATTGTTTGAGAGAAGGGGAGAGAGAGAGAAAGGGGGCAGGGACAGACCTGTCTCCATAGTTGCACATCATTACTTGTGACATCGTTTCATTCCATACAGGTGGACATGGGGCCGCGCAGGGTGGGAACTGAACTGGGGGGTATGGGAGGCGAGAACCTTCACCCCCGTGTTCTCCTGGTGGTTACCAGTTGCACAACAGTTCAGCATATGGGTTTGCACAGGCTGGGGGCCAAGAATTGAACTCCACACTTTGTGATTTCAAGGCAAGTATTCAACTGCTGAACTATCCCAGCACCTCCATCACTGTCTTGCCTCTCCCAACCTAATAAGACAGCCCTAGAAGACAGGATTCCTTGCCTGGTCTGGTGCCTTCTTGCAAAAGCATGACTTGAATTGGTTAAACACTCACGGGGCTCCTCAAAGAGGTAGCGCCTAGATTTCTGATACTACCCAGAACCTGCAAAGAGAAGGTATTCAGGGAAGACACTGAACATGGAGGTTTTGCTGGCTGTGGAATGGTTGTGGGGGGCCGGAGGGGGGTGGCACTTTGAAGAGGCTGCTGCTCTAATGTAAGGATTAATAGTCAGATCACTGGGTAAAACAGGTCTAAAAAAAGGGAACTTGGAACTTCAGGGACTTGCCCATGGCTAAGGACCTAGAAGAGAATGAGAAGGAGGCCCACACAACTGTCGAGGGGAAACCCAGCCCATGATACCAAAAGCATCCCATTTTCTATTAGAGCTACACTTCACATCCAGACATGTCCAACCTGTGGCCCAGGACGGCCTTGAATGAGGCCCAACACAAGTTCTTAAGACATGAGGAGATTTTGCGTGTGTGTGACCTTTCTTTTAGGTCATCAGCTATCATTCGTGTGAGGGCATTGTATGTGTGGCCCAAGACAATTCTTCTTCCATGTAGCCCAGGGAAGCCACAAGGTTGGACACTAATGGCTTAAGCTGTAACAGTAGTTGTCAGGTAGGAGAAATATTGCTTAATTAAGACCCAGCTAAGAAAAGAGAAAAAGAGATTTAATCCATTGACATTTGAAAGCGTTCTTGATTTGGAAAAAAAAAAAAAAAAAAAAAATCCTCTAACATCATTACCAATGACATTTATTAAGTACCTAAAACTTTACTTAGAATTGAGCAATGCAGATAAACTACTTATACGAGGGGGGAACCCCCGCAAAGGAAAAACAGAATGACCTTCTGGAAGGCAGCCCCTTGTAGGATAGGCTCCCCCACTAGGTGAGGGTTCTAGGAGCCCGTCTGCATCCGTGGACCAGCTGGCATGGTTGTGAGAGGCTGCGTTCAGCTTCAGTGAATTATTTTGGAGACTCTTTCAATGCATTTGCTCATTTGATGATGGGTGATTGACAGGAACCACGCATAACCATGCCCCTGCCCACACTGCGCTGAGTGCTCAGCAGTTTTTGACCAAAAATGGCATGACTCCCATGCCCCACCCTCCCTAGTCACCTGATCTCACCCTGGGAAACATTGTTTTGTTTCCCCAGATGAAAAAAAAAGTCCTCAGAGGGAAACATTTTGCCAAAGTGGAAGAGGTGAAACAAAAAATGGCAGAAGCCCTAAATGGCATCAGAATTGACAAATTCCAAAGCTGTTTTGAGCCATGAAAACAGCCTCTGGATAGGTGTATTGCATCCAGTGGAGAGTGCTTTGAAGGTGACTGACATTTGAACATGTAAGAATAAATACACAATTTTTTATAAATAAATTCCGGGTTTTGGGGTCCCCCTTGTAAATTTATTGAACTATGAAAAAATCTGTATGAACACCCTACAATATGTAGACACGATGCTAGTCCCGGGGGAGGAGCAATGAGTCAGTCAGACATGCTTCCTGCCCTCACGGAGCCTGCAGTCTAGCCAGGGAGATGGGTGTGAAATAAATACCTGCGTGCAAAAGGATAAATGGGAAGAAGGATTTAAAAGGGAGAGAATGAAGAGGAAACTCATTTATGAAGGGAAGGCTCGAAGAGATGGGTATCAGGGGATTCCCAGCCTCGGTCAGATGGTATTAATGCATCGCCAGACACACAAACTCGAAGATGTCCATCTTTGCAGAATGACCAAGTGCATTTGGGGCTTGGTCATTCATGGGCGAGCCGGCACGTGTCTAGCCAAATGGTCTCAGAGGATGAACTGTCACTGTTAGGTCTCCCAGGGGTCTGAGACTTCTGCAGCCATGGCCATCTGGCATGAAGAGAAGGGCCCTGGAGGTCCACAGTGCCCTGTGGAACTGCGCTGGAGCCTGAGACAAAAACAACAACAACGGTGTACTCCTCTATACATGTACGCTCATCAAAATATCCTCCAAAATACTCTGAACCAAGTGAGAAAAATTAGTCAGAGGTCTATCATCAAATGGTATGACGACATACAAGGCACCATATTGCCCAATCTGTTCGCACACATTGTCAACCCTCATAAGTCTACCTGGCGGGTTATTTGAAGACCTTGGGCCAGGAGCCTGGGGCTGAATGGAAGTGGCCCGTTTCCATCGCCCAACAATGCCGTGTGGCAACACTAACAACAATAGCCTGTCTTTGTTTAAAAGTTTGAGGATATTTGCTCATTGTGATTTTATGGAATATTTTGCATTTAAAACATTGTTTACATTAAAATCCTACGTGTCTTGATGATGAAGTTTTGAGGGCACCCCTGTGAATTTTGCTGCCAGAAGTGAGGGTCTCGCATTCCTTACCCTAAACCTGACCTTGGTCCTGAACCACGCAAAGACCGCTTTCATATTTCTGAAGGCAGAAGCCTACCACACGTAGAACTGCAGTGCGTTTCCTATGGTGTAGCCTTTGGAGCTAGTCTGAGCTTGAATAGTGTCAGATGTGAACGTTCAGGAACTAAGGTTTCCCTTTTGCAATTCTGTTTCCAGCACCTACCAACTCTTGGAAATTGTGATCTGGGTGGAAGACAGGGGTCCCTCTCTTGTCAACTTTTGTTGCGTGTAAGATGCTGGTGATTTCAATGCTACTTGCCCTTCCCCCCTCCCCCCTTAAAATAAAATCATTTCTAGAAAATCTGCTACTTTTTATTTAATAATTTGGAAATAGTCCACAGTGTTACTATTGGGCTCAGGAAATAAAAGATGTTAGGTCACACGTTTTATGAAAGCACTTCCTTCTTACCGAAAACACTTTGGGAGTTCTCTTTCCAGCCGGTGCCGAGCTATGGGCATCTCTTGGAACAATTGATACAAGCACCGGAAGACTGAGGGCAAGAGAAAGCTGTACCACAAGAAGTGAAAATATGAGCAGGAATGCCCTACTACCAGCGCTAAGGTTGGTCCCCACCACATACACGCAGTGCGTGTGCGCAGAGGTAACAAGAACCATGCCGTGAGGCTGGATATGGGGACCTTCTGGAGCTATCATAGTTGTGTGTATGTACAAAACAAGGATTACTGATATTGTCTGCGACGCACCCAACAACGAACAACAGACTAGTCGGTGCCACGACCCTAGGAAGAACTGCATTGTGTTCGCTGACAGTGCACAGAACTGACAGCGGTTCTATGGACTGCCCCTGGGCCGCGAGAAGGAGGAAGAGATTTGAAACAAACGAAAAAATGATCAAAGCAACATGAGAAGAAATAGGATGAAAAGGAGAGAATGCCAAATTAGCAGGCTCCCCGAGGTGCCATTCCAGCCAGGCAAGCTTCTTGTGCGCCTCGCTTCACCTCCAGGCCAGTTCGGGGGAGCAGATGGCCGTGTGTGAGAGGACAAGGAGCTTGGAGTTCTAGTTCAGCGACATCAAGGTCAGGACAGGCAAGTAAATTCTCCCCCCGTCCTATCTTAGCCCATGTAATAAAGGTGTCTATAATCAATCATTCAATCAATCAATCAATCAATCAATCAATCAATCAATAAGGAAACATATTTTCTAGTCTAACCAGAAGCCAGGTATCTGAATCAAACTAAAGACCGATGTTTCCCCGGTCTATATTCCCAGTTATGATTGGGCAAAAGTACTACCTACCCTTTGCTCAGTACACGTCCCAGAGGGACGTAAACACGATGAAATGTGTGCTTGCTGCATTCACACTAAAAAACACACTGCCTCCCTGGATGACTGTGCGAAATGCTGTGATGAAATCAAGCAAACACTGCTGAGGTGTGGCAGTCCCAAGGAGGCTGAGAACACCCAGCCCAGATCCTAGTCTTAGAAAGACTCAGCAAACTAGATGCAAATGCAAAATAAATAAAAATAAAGTCCCACCCAGCGCTGCCACGTACTAGCTTTGTGACCTTCAGCAGGTAACTTGATCTCTCTCCAGTATTAAATGGGCCAGTTTGGGCTTGACTCCTAGCATTATTCTGAGGTTAAATAAAAACTATCCACTCGGGGCACACATACAAAGTTTACCAATTAAGTTCGGGAACTTGCCACCCTGCACTTACATGGGCAGCAATGTACAAACAACTCAGGAAGGTTTCACAACCTCAGCATATCAGGGTCTCAGCTGTTCCTGTTGACATGGGGTGGTATCTTGGAGTGGTGTTCATTATTGTTGTTGCAGGTTTTATGTGCTGTCGCGAGAACGTCAGAACTTGAGTTTGCCAAGACCTTTTGGGGAGGCCAGATGATGTTTGGAGCCATATTATCACTGATGATGAAACATGGATGTACCAATATGACCCTGAAACAATGCATCAAAGTGCACAATGAGAGTCAGCCAATTCTCCACAACCAAAAAAGTTCCATCAGTCCAAATCCCGTTTTTGATATCAAAGGGACTGTTCATTATGAATTTGAACCAACTGAACGAACAGTCAACCAAGTTGACTATTTGGAAGTGCTGAAAAGGCTGCGTGAAAAAGTTAGACAAAAATGACTTAAACATTTTACCAACAACTCATGGCTCTTGTATCATAACAATGGCGCACACAGTGCCCTAGCTTACACGGCACTGTCTGTGAGGGAGTTTTTAGCCAGTCAACAAATAACTGTATTAGAACTCCCTCCCTACCCACCTGATCTGGCCTCCAATGACTTTTTTCTTTACCCAAAGATAAAGGAAATATTGAAAGGAGGACATTTTGATGACATTCAGGACATTAAGGGTAATATGACAACGGCTCTGATGGCCATTCCAGAAAAAAGTTCTAAATTGCTTTGGAGGGTGGACTAGGTGCTGGCAATGGTGCACAGCTTCCCAAGGGGAGGACTTCGAAGGTGCCCATAGTGCTATTCGGCACTGAGGTGTGTAGCACTTTTTCTAGGATGAGTTCATGACCTTAATTGTCAGATCTTGTACTTCTGATGGCTCCCACCATATCCATCTCCTCTTATTCTATAGGTACAGAAACCCAAACATTTATAGTCCACCATTCATGGCTTCCCTTGCAACCAGCTTCCCTTGCAGCCAGATGTGCTCATGTGGTTCATTTGTGGCCAAGGAAATATGAGCAACAACTAGTGACAGAGAGCTAAGAGCCATCATAGACTATAAGGGTAATACCCTAGCAATGACACAGCAACAAGATAGGAGGCGCTTAGCTCCTTGACCCCCATGGAGCCGTCATATCAGCTGTGGACTGCATATGTCCAGGCTGTTATGTGAGTGACAAAATTCTATCTGTTTAAGCCGCTGTTACTGTGGGTCTCTGTCATGGCAGGCAAACCTGTATCCCAACTAATACTCCCTAGAAAGTGTTTTCAAGTGATTGACCCCTTATAAATCATGCAATAAATGTCAGCTCTGATGATAATGGTGATGGTTATGAATTCTACCTCTACTGCCCTATAGAAGAGCACCCAACAGTTACAATAAAATTAGGGCTATACAATTTGAAATATATTTCCTGTTCCCCCTTTTACTCCATTATCTGACTCTAGTGAGATTCATGTACTGTATACACATGCAGCGGGCATTTACCCATGATCAATCATGCAATTCCTTTCTATTAATTACAAATGTGTCTGGGGGTCATTTCTAAAGAACTAGCTTCTACTTGAAAAGTCAAGTAGAAGCTAGTGCTCACCATGTCTCACCATGTGCTTTCCACTAAAAACCTCCAAAGAATCAACAATGAATATTTTCCATATTTGCTACACAGTTTTTAAAAATAAAACATCACTGATATGAAGATCATGGCCTCACCCATTCAATTTCTCACAGGTTATGGCCCTTCAGAAGTGGTTGAGTATCTTCCCCATTGTATATTTATGCCTTAATAAGTATATGTATCTATAAGAAGTATATAGTGTGACTTTGGATAACTTAATCTTACATATATTGGTTACACACTGCATATAACACTTGGCAGCTTGCTTATTTAGGAGGCTATTAGAAGCAATGCCCCAAGAATTATCCTTATTAAATGTGTATATGAAAGGCAGTGGCATTGGGTCATATTATTCTCTAGGTTTTTTGTGCATTTGAAATACATTATAAGCACAATTTTAAATAAGAAGTAAGAGAATTTAAAAAAATGACTCCGAAGCTGTGTTGACATATAATGTCACCAAGACCATTCTGATTGGGGGCAGGAGGGAGGCAGGACATGGCTGTTTGCTTCCTGAACATTTTACCCTCTATGTGTGAGCAATCAACCTAAAAAACAAACATACAAAAAAAAACCCCCCAAAAAAACCCAACATTTGGGGAAGCCGGGATGGCTCAGGTGGTTAAGCTCTCATTTTGCAGCCCTGGGGACCGAGGATTGAATCTTGGCCCCGGCCTGAGTAGACCCATATGCTGAACTGGGGAGTGCTTCCCATGCAGGAGGCCCCCAGCCCAGTTCCCACTCTGAGCAGCCCCCAACCACCTGTGTGGAACAAAAACATTGAAAAGCTGTTGACACACAACTATGGAGACTGCTCTGGGCCCTCCCCCTTCTCTCTGTCTCCCTCTGTCTCTGTCAAAAACAATAAAATAAATTAAAAAAAACAAAAAACCAACACTTGAAAGTTCTGAATTTACCCAGCAGATATGTGAATAGGTGACTAATTGTTTTGTAAATCTAAATGCTTCTAGATTTTTCTTAAAACACTTAATTCAGTTATATTTGACAGGCATAACTCTACCTATGAAATGTCAGACAAAAACTACTTCTTTATTATAGTTACTGTAGTTAATTTTAATAGATGATCAGTTAAGTTCTTTTGAATATAAAAACATTAGATTAGGATAGAATGAATCACTTCCTTTTGGTCTGAGGAATAAAAATGCAGATTATTGGGGTATCAATTTTTTTAAAACAGGCATTCCCCGATATATCATTTATATATGGCCTATCTAAGCAAAGTTAACATCTCCTTCTCATATTTCTCCCCACTATTAGAGAAGTAACAGTGACAAAAATTCAACATTTTTGAGAATCTACATCAGGTGTGTCCAACCTTTTGGCTTCCCTGGGTCACATTGGAGGAAGAAGAATTGTCTTGGGCCCCACATAATATACACTAACACTAACAATAGCTGATGAGCTGAAGAAATAAAAAAATTGAAAAAAAAAAAAATCTCATACTGTTTTAAGAAAATGTACGAATTTGTGTTGGGCTGCATTCAAAGCCATCCTAGACAGTCTGGTGGCCACTGGGTCGGACAAGCTTGTATTGTATGATATATACTTATAGTGAAGAAAGCTGGAGAAAAGAAAATGGTATCAAGAAAATCTTAAGGGAGAGATAATACATCTACAATACTGTATGTATTTCTTGAAAAATATCCACATGTAAGTGGACCCAAGCAGTTCAGACAGACCCATGTTGTTCAAGGGTCAACAGTATATGTAAATATTATTATTATTCATTTATTTTTGCTTATGCTAGTTTGAAGTAGGCTTCTGTTACTCGCAAGCAAAAGAGCTTTGACTCTGAACTCCCAGCACAGGCATTCTGAGAGGCCGCCACCTGCCACCCGCCACCCCACCACATAATTAGTGGAGCTTTTCTACACTCATATACCCGACGAGGACGCATCAGGAAACAGCCAGCACCACAGTGTTTTCCTTCTGAGAGCTGTCAAATTAGAAACACGCATATTGGGCCCACGTGGGTGTTCCCTGGACTCTTATTTGGCAGTCAAACCATCACTTCTTGTTTCCCATGTGCCATTTACATAAGATCCATAGATTGAAGTCGAAATTTTCCAGGTGCAGCTCCTCTGATAATGCATGCCAATCATCTCGGAAAACACAAGATCCCGAACTTGATATTTCTGCTAAAGTAATCAACAGGGAACTGGAAGCCACATTTCTGGTTCCACCCCGGAGCTTGCTCATACGTTGATGATTTTATTGGCCCTTTTAAGACTATATTCTACACAGTTGCTGGGCGCCCTTTAAACTGTCAAGCACTCACCCCAGATACCACCACTGTGTTGGAAAAAATATCTCTGGTTTCTCTGTAACAAGAGAACATGACAAGAAGAACAAAGTAACTTGTAAATCCAATGGTTTAAAAAAATAAAACATAATACAAATAATATTTAATGTCTCCCATATAAATAGACAAAATTTGATTATTTAACTTGAATTCAATTATAAATTTCTTAAGGAACCTGGCAGATCCCACATAATAAGCATCCCACCCCAGATGCCATCATAGAATGTGAAAAGGCAAGAATAAGAAGTGATCAAAACAAAAATCATGGCATGTGGTCGAACTGACTTGGGTTTGGGACCAGGCTCAGCTTCTGAAGGACTGTGTAACTTGGGGTAGGTGGCCTAACCTTTCTGAATCTTGGTTTTCCATCTGAAAAAGAGATAACAATGACTACACCATATGCGGAATAAACAAGATAATGCGTGTAGAGTAGGTAGCCTGACACCTGCCCTCAGTAACCCCCAGTTAATGTGGGTGGTGACTGTTACTGGTGTTATTGAGACGGTCGTTAACAGAATGGCCTGTTAAGCTGAAGGCTGCTGAGACTCAAAGGTCTGGATTTCAAGCTATTTTTTTTTACAAGCAATGAGCTACTAAAAATAGGCAGTGTTTACTCTCATTGCTTCGGGGGAACAGCTCTGCATGCCTTGGTTTCTGACCAAGTAGATTGGGCACTAGAGTAAACGGGGCTGGTAATTGCCTCTCCGTTCAGACCACATCCTGACTGGACCGCCCTCTGGGGAGGTCTGGACAACCCAGCAAAGCAGGCCCAGCAAATTACATTAGACCAGGCCCTTCATTCGGCTTTTCAATGGGAACGGGCCTATTGCCTTTTGTGTTCTACCCGGGACACTGCAAAGATGGCAGAAGACCTGGTTGTCAGGCATGAGGTGTATGAGTTAACTGACCTCGCGTGTTCTTTATTTCACTAGGACTACCCGTATGCAGCCAGGGCTGGTGTCTTATTGAACTACAGAATAACATGGCTTTGAGGTAGAAAAGAGCCCCCTCCTGTCCTAGGAGCTGAGCAGTGAAGGTGAGTTTTGCTATAACCCACCCTGTGGACTAGCTTGACCATAATCCTAGCAGGTAAGAACCCCCAAACTTGAACCACTCCTGATCCAAGGGACCCTTCAAAGCACAGGGACACATCTCCAGAAACAGGACTTCCCACAGTCTCTTGGAGACCTGTCACATACAAAGGAACCTTACATGGAAACTGGATTCATATTCTGGATTTAATTTTTCCAATTACAGAAAATATGTTCTCGTGCTAATATGTTGTGTGGCTCACAGTTTATATACACACATATGTATTGTATTCATGGATGTGTGTCTGTGTGTGTTCTACAAGTGCTGAGTATTGATACAATTTTCTTTTTCTCATTTCTTCTTGATGAACATCTTGAATTTTATAATATGTACCTCATCTCTCTGAGTCTGCAGTGGTATTACAGTTACTAGCAAGTGATGAATGATATCTAATCTCTTAAAGATTTTAAAAATTATGTCTATTTTTGTTGTTGTTGTTATCAAAATGTCAGTGAAAGTTTTCAAGTAAATTTAATGGAAAAGGGGCTAGGCGGCAAGAATAAAGATTATTGTACAGGGTATCAAGATACTATATACCAAGAATGAGGCCCATGCTTAGTTTTTACCCACAAAGAGATACAAAAGCACTGAATAAAATCAAAGACCTTAGAGTATGGAAGGGACTTACAGAGACTGATTAAATGCTGGTTAATTGAAAAAACTAATAAAATAATGATATGCAAGCAATATTATGGTATACATATAAAAATCCAAAAGACTCTTCAAACTACTAGAATTAGAAAGGTTACTAAATACAAATAAATATTCAAAAATCAATAGTGAATGCTCATTTCAACAGAAAACTAATAGAAGGTATAATTTAAAAACAAACAAACAAACAAAAATTACATTAATAATAGCAACAAAAACTTGGGGAACTTATAAGCAATCCAATTCCTTTGGCTTTTCTAAAGCTTTATTGAGGCATAGAAAAGATCTAAGTAAATGAAAGGATATACCATATTCATGAATGAGGTAGGAAGACTCAAAGTTGGCAATCCTCTCCAAGTTAATTTATAAATTCATTGCAAATACACTTAAAATTCATCAGCCCCCACCCCCCATGGTGTATGACAAGTTGGTCCATAAGTTCACAGAAGAGTAAAGAATGCAAAATGTCCAAGATAACTTAGAAGAACAAAGAAAGACAACTCACCACACTAGATAGTAAAGCTTATTAAGAAGCTACAGTAATTTCAAAAGAATGGCATTGGTATAGAGTCAGACAAACGGAGTAGTAGAACAGAGTAGGGATCCCATAAACAAGGCACTCGTATGGGAAAACTTGATACATGACAGAGATACCATTACAAATCAGTAGCAAAGGGATAAGACAATTCGGGAAATGGTACTCAATCAGTTAGTTTCCCATGTGAAAAGAAATGTTTAATTCATACTTCTCATTTACAAAATTAATTTCCATGTCAATTCAATAATTAAAATCGAAAGTAAAACTTTAATGTTTTTATGACCTCAGGGTTGGGAAATGCAGAACATAAAGAACAAAATTGGTAAATCTGACCATGGTAAATTTTTAAATGTAAATGTTCATTTTAAAACAGTGAGGAGATGCCAGGATAGCTCAGTGGCTGAGCACGTGCCTTGCAATCATGAGGTCCGTGTTTGATTTCAGGCCCTGTCCCATGCAACTGCATAGGGTGAACTGTGATGCAATTGGTAACCCCTGGGATGGCGATGAAGGTTCTCAGCTCCCATGAGGGAGGCCCCCAGTTTGGTTCCCGCCCTGCATGGCCCCATATCCATCTGTGTGGAATGAAATCATGTCACAACTAATGATGTACAAGTATGGAGACTGCTCTGGGCCCTCCCCCTTCTCTCTCTCTCTCTCTCTCTCTGTCAAAAACAAAACAAACAAAAAAAACCCACATTTACTTAAAAAACGCAGCCTATATTGACCTGTGAAATAAGTCCAAATACATCTACAATTTGTCCCAAGGACTCTCCTATACATGAATCTTACCAGGTGTTTGTGCTGGGTAACCTGTGAGGGTTCTGAGAAGTACTGAATTGTGGGTAAGTGGAGGTAGGGGTGAGGACAGATGTAAGGGTAAGGCAAACTCAGCAACATTACCAGGATGGCTGTCCTATATTTGCTATGAGAAAGTGGTTGGGAGAACCATACCCTCCCCAGAAAAAGAAAAGAGAAGGATATCAAATTCAATGCTCGTTTTATTTGTGTAGCCCTGTAGACTACAATAAAGTATAATCACAAATTCAGCGCCGAAAGGATATAGGTTCTATTAGATGAACCAGACACAAAGCCAAAAATAGCTATGCATTTAACTGCTCCCAAAGACTACAGCAAGACCCTAGATTGTGGCTGTCTAAAATTAAACCAAAAAAAAAAGTGGAGCGCACTTCTTTTCTTTGGTCACAAACCAACTAAATTTAAAACTCCCGAAACGAGATTTAATCTGGGAGAGGAGGACCAGGCTCTATTTTCAGTTGGCCGAAGAAAAGCATTCCAGCTCCAGAAGCAGACACACATGCGACAAACTGGAGACTTAATTCATTCTTGAAAGGTACATTATTACAGTCGACAACCAACCCACTTGGAATTCTGCAATCAGAACAAAAATAGGGTCAGCACCCTGTGTTTTGAAATATAGAGATCAGGAAATCTAAAAGAGGGGAACATCTAAAATGCAACTAGTTTTTAAAACCAAATCACAAAAATTAGTTAAAATGTGTGAAGTGTTTCTAAAATTACTTGAAATCGGCAAAATACGTGTCTATTACAAAAAGGGTGGAGGCAACATATGTTTTATTTTCAGTAAATGAGTGAGATTCCAGGAGCATAACCATCCCTCTCACAAATGCTTTTAAGTGAACAATAGTTAAGACAAAAAGTGCTTGTTTCATTTTGACAAGGAAGGGCATTAGAAGGCTGAGGGCAATGCCCATCACTTTCTTTGCAAAGGCAATGAAGTCGGGATAATAAAAGAACTCTTCATAAATCTCTACTTTTATGGGTGACAAGAAGCATCCCTACCCTGAGTGTGCAGTTAGATGATGCAATTTGACCTATTAACAGGATGTAGTAAAATTTGCTTAAAGTACTGGTTACATAATGGTGAAATTCTTTTAAAGTTTTTATTTAATACACCCAGGTTTAAATGAACAATGGTCTACCAGCACAAATTTTCCCCTTAACTTGAGTGTCCGACAGCTGATATTTCCCCCACTAACTCCCTTATATAACAACATTCCTCCCAGCAAAGTAGGTAAATATGTATTCATATTACCAGCTTTTGGAACAACAGAATTCTCTAGAATGAATTAATTTCATATCATTTACAAAAGAAAATAAAAAGAATTACAACTAAAGAAATAAGAGAAGAATAATAAAAGGTGCCAGAATATTTCTTCTTATGGAAAACAAAAAAATGGGAAAAATCATATCAATTTCATTAGTAAATTGTCAATTAAAGGATAAATTTGGGAATGAACAGCATCTGAAGTCTTAATTGACTTTAAAAAGTTAAAAGACTTAGGCAGCAGGAGTTATAATAGTCAGGAAACATCTTTGTTTCACTTTTAAGCTTTTTTACAGAATATGTAAAGTGCTGTAAAAATGAAAGTACTGTAATACTGAAGGTCAATTCTAGTCAAAAGGAGCTTCAGAGTGAAGCTAAAATGTCCTGCCTTCGTTCTCTCTCTTGACATTATCTGCATTCTTCCCTAAATTTAAATACATTTTAAATTTTAATTTAATATGATCAAAATTCAGACTATAAAAATGTACGCATCTAAAAATGTTCAGAGCACCTAAATTTAGAAACCACTTTATTTTTCCCTTCTTATTTCACAAACAATTTCTTTTCAGAGTTCTCCGGCAGCCCCCCCCCCAGGTGTTTCCTGCCAGTTGTGAAGAACGTTCTATTTTAGGGCAATATGGAACAATCCGTGTCACCTCCTCTCTCTCTCTCTTCCTGCCGGCTTCTGAGGTGTGTTACCAGGAAATTACCAGTTGGAAATAAAAAGTTTTGATGAGACAGGCTTTCTATGCCTGTACATTTATTTGCTTTATTTTAAGGCATTACTCTGTATGTTAATGGAGTCACTTACAAAACCACAGAATTCAGACCTTAAATGGAAAATTCATTTTAGTTTAGTTTAGAGTTTGGGGTTTGTTTAGGTTTTTGGTTTGGGTTTTGTTGTTGTTGTTTTGTTCTGTTTTGTTTCCTTTTTGGTGACACCTAGATCCTGTGCTGATGTGACTACGAGTCTAAGATGAGTTTTGAGGGTGAGTGAGCTGGGATTTTTTTTTTTTTTTTAAAGGGCTAATTTCCAAACAAACAGGTAATTTGTGAAATAAAATATTTGTCCAAGTTCTCTGATTCCCCACAAAGATTTGTCTATAATCTAAAAGGTATTTTGCAGGTGCTCCCGTAAAGCAATACACAGGAGTTTGGAAACTTGGTTGACATCTCGGTCTCTGGTTCTATCTTAGTTTCATCCATAGGTGTTAACTATAAAAGAACAAATGACGTGTTTCTGTGTAAGGGGAATGCTTTCAGCATCTGGAATCATACGCAGATATCTGCTTATGGGGTAAGAGAGTCTAGCTAGTCAGCTCAGTGTGGCAATAATAACCACTGGCAAAGTGAATTCCCTCTTCAGAGTGACATTTCAGTTGCAGGAATTCAATTCTCCTGTCCCTAGAACTGGCTAGTGCTCTGGTATCACGAGTGGGTGTAGATGATAAGCAATTCGTATTCAGAGAAACAAACACAAAGAGATCTGGAGAGGGAAAGCTGGGAATGGAGCTGGGATGGCAGAAACTTCGAGGAGCGTTTTACCACTGTTGTGTGTAATCCATGTCTTTTGACCGGAACGAATTGAAGATGATACAGTTGAACATAAAGGTTTTGGTTTTTTTTCTGCACTACCCCAGGATTTCTAAAGGCAGTTAGTTGTTTTCTCAGAAGCCACAGTCAAAGCATAAGAAGCCATGTGCCTGCCCCTTAGCTCTGCATGTCCCTGGTCCTGCGGGGTCTGAGGTTTTCCAGGCAGCTGGGCTCAGCCTCTTGCTGGTTCTAAAGGCCATAACACTTAACACTCCAGAGACAGCCTTCCTGAAATGGAGATTTAACTCCTACGTCACTCATGAGCAAACAAACAAGCTTATTTGGCCCCAATGCTATGCTATGAAGAGCATTTGAAGAAAATGAATAGTATTTCAAGAAAAGCCCTCAATTATATGCAACAACTGGAAAGACAGTAACTTATTTCAGCCTGAAATATTCATTGGTGCACCCTTTTGGGAACATGGTTCAGAAATATCTATTTAAATATTAATGCGCCTATCTTTGGACCCTAAAATTCCACTTCTAGAAATTTTCTCAACGTCTACAAGGGCTGTCCAGAAAGCGTCCAGCCATGTAACCGTTCTCTCCTTACATTGACAAAGGTTGGATTTTTGTGCGGACGGCCTTCCTGTATATATTCCTGAAAGACGCATTCCACACAGGTGTTTCCTGACTTGTTTGTAACAGCAGAAAGCTGGACACATCCTAAATTTACATGAGTAGGGCACTAATTCCATGAACAGTGGTGCATTTAAACCATGGGATATTGTGCAAATGTTCATAAAAACGAGGGAAGAGCGTTTTGTTACCATAAAAGATACATAAAGCTATACAGTTAGAGAGAGATCACAAATACCAAATTAAAAAAGCAAATTGCAGAACAGACTGTCTAATACTATCTGCACGTGCTTTTTTAAAGAAAAGAAAAAAGACGTTTAAATATACACTTATCTGCATCAAGATATTCTGGAAGAACAAAAAAGAAACTGTTAATAATAGTCACCTCTGGAGAGTGTGTTTGTTGGGGTGGGGGTGGCAATTTTATTCTTCACTTCCTACCCTTCTGAACTGATTAGATTTTCAGCCGTGGTAATAACCACATTATTGCTTTTTAGATGAATTGGGAAACTAGCTAATAATAAAAGCTCATATTATACTTACATTACCAAAAACAAAATGGGGGCTCTTTTACGAACCAGTGGGAGTGTGGGGGCAGCTACTTTGACCACATTTTGTTGGGCAGCAGGGTAACTAAGGCTGCGACCTGGAACAGATGTTAACCCGTTGGATACCTAGTAAAACGGTAAACACACCCGTTTACTCTCCATACTCCCCAGTCACCTGGTGTGCCTCCAGGTCAGTTTCTAAACGTCTCCTTTCTTCCCCCCAATACGTTGCAGGAGCCCTGGGGGGGAGGGTGGGGGGCGCTGGGACTTGTCTGGGAGGAGCTGCCCGGGGTCACGGCCACGGCCACGGCCGGACCGGACGCTCAGGCAGGATCCACACAAACAACTTTCCCTGCATCACCCAGTGGCGCCACGATCCCTTCTCTGTGGGCACGTAGCAGACCTTCCAGCCAGCCCTGGTCGGAGCCCCTGTTGCAAATTCTCCAGGAGACAGAGCGGAAACTATCCTGGGATTCCGCCTCCCGCAGACTGGCTTCTCGCTGCCTTCTTCCTCCTTCACCCTTCACTCGTTCCTAGAAATATCTGCCGGCTGCCTCCTTTCTGGTCTTGGGTACGTAAATCAAAGGCACTTTCTTCCAGTTGCTCTGCTTAGTCCGGGGTTTGTTTGTTTTTTAACCTCCTTTATTAACCAGGAAAGTTCTCTCTTCCTTGTGCTTTGTTAACCTGCTCCTTAAACGTCTTTTGAAAAAGTTAGGTTTGAGGGTCTGCAAACCTAAAATTTTCCTCCACTAAAAATTCTATTTCAATAAAGCATTAAAAAAACAAAACAAACAAACAAACCTCAAAACAGACATTTCCAATGCCAACAAGTACAAACTTGCTATCCAGCCAGTTAGTGTGAAGGGTGAAGTCAGTAAGTTTAAAGAAAAGTTAACTCATCCTATTACTTCCAGGTAAATAGCTCTCATTTCTTCACTAACCATCTCTAACGTGCTCTTCAAATATTTATCATACAAATGGAGAAAGGACTGTGATTTTCATGTGTAAATTGGGAAGCTAACTTTGCCAGAGTCCGTTTCTCCCAAAACCTGCATTCCCTCCCTCAAAAAAACAGCAAGAACAGAAACTAGCAGTCAAATCTTGAGGCTAAACCCAGAATAGTCTCGCTGGCTATGGGATTGAAAAATGTTATTAGAAAATAAAGGGAAAAGGTGCTTTATTTCTAAAAATTTGGGGGCTAGTCTAATGTCGGTAGCTAAAACTATATTTTACTGTATTGGTAATTCTTAGAAGTCCAGATTACTTGCTCCTTTTTGTCCTAAATCTACCGTATATTAGCAATTCAGTAATCGGACAACCTCCTGTCTAGGGAATAATGGAAGGTGCTGGGGAATAATGGAAGGTCTCAAAACTGAAGTTTCTTTATTTCATCTTCCACTTGAGAAAAAGTGCTGCCACAAAATTTTAATGACACCCGAGTTCCTACAAATCAACTTGGAGACATCTGTATATGCATTTTCTAGAAAAAGTGCCAAACGTCAATTTTATCTGGCAACCATCAAAATATTAATACATCAGGCCACAAAACGATACATTTCTGGCCCTCACAAGAAGGAAGGAATTTCAGCCAGCCAGCCAACCAAAGAGCTCAGCTACAATTCTACCTGTAGTCCTCAATGTTAAAACTAACCACTGCTACCAAGACAGGACAAGTAGCGCCCCACCCCCCACCCCACCCCCCACACACATAGAAAAATAAAAAAAATTAAAAAATGAATGGGTAGAAATTTCAAATCCACCTTCTCAAATTCTGGTTTAAGGTTACATAGGGATTATTCAACCAGCCATCACTCTAAACTCACTTTTACAAAAACAACCAGAAAGTCCAAGTAAATGGCATTTTTGTTTGCACACCCTGCATTGTTCTATGTGAAGACAAATGAAAGAAAACTTGGGAATTTAGGTAAAAGCACCATGTCTGAGAAGGTCACAGTTGGTATCACTTCTGCAACTAGAGTAGGGTGCAAATGGTATACACCATGAGCTTGAAACAGGAAGTGCCTTTGGAAGCTGTCAGTCATTTGTTCAACACCCACACTGGAAAACACAGTGGGGGATGGCAGGGCACTTCCGGCACGGAATGTGCAGTCTAGCGGGAAAGGATGACACTGGAAGAGGTCAAAAACTGTGTGGGATTGGCAGATGGAGGGCAGGGGAGCAAGGGATGGCGATTATTCATCATGTCTTTCCGCCGCACGATAGTTTTTAAACCACACTTTCATGTATGACTTTGATAAACGTTTGAGAATTAAAGAATGATAGCAATGGCAAGGAAGGTACGGACAAACAAATAGGAAGAATCTTGCTCTAGCCAGAAACTCGATGG
This sequence comes from Craseonycteris thonglongyai, assembly GCA_004027555.1. NCBI lineage: Eukaryota > Metazoa > Chordata > Mammalia > Chiroptera > Craseonycteridae > Craseonycteris > Craseonycteris thonglongyai. The sequence continues at coordinate 10,844 of PVKE010008390.1, read as the reverse complement.
GGCTGGGATGGTGCATGTGCATCCCTCCCTCGGCTTTATATCCCAGATCTATCTATCACAGGTCCACTCTGTCCCCAGAATCTCCCACAATCCCTTCCTCTTCACCTTCCTTCTCACCCACTGCTGAAGGCTGTAATGACCTCTCACAACCACCTCCCTCTGGTACATGAATTCTGACCTTTGGAACCCCTGTGGTAGCCAACGAAGACTATGGACCCTTTCTCATAAATCGTGAAATTAAATACACAGATCACCAAAGATGCATTCTATTAAGATGCACATATCAAATGATTTTAGGTTGTGACGTCATAATATATGTATTTTGTTAACTGGTTAAATGACAAGATACAGCTGTGGGCCTAATGGCTCCAGTAATCTGGGTTTTAGTGAACCATTCTGAGATACCCGAAACAGCTGTAATACGACATCGACATGCCTGATTTCTATTACTGATAAATCCACATCTGCTATTTCTGCTGTGCTCTGCTGCCTCCGTTCCGATTTGAAGGGAATGCTCAATTTCAGTTAGAGTTTAGAGACGATAACAGTGTAATTTTATATCCCGTCCAAGTGCACGGGTCCCAAGCATTCCATCCAGGGATCTCTCACAAGTCCAAGGACTGGGTTAAGAACACCCGATCTAGGGTCCTGCCTCTGCAGGCGAGCTTTCCTCATGGCCACCAAATCTGATGCTGTCTTCTTCTGCTCAGAAGTCATCAACGGCTCCCTCCCTACCCTGGTGAAATACCAACTTTTAAAAGGCAGCCAAAGCCTTGGGTCCTCTGGTCTCTGCTCACCTGCGCCAGCTTATTCCCCGCCCCCTTGGGTTTCCTCTTTTGCATTTGAAGGTCCACCCACAAAGTGGTGGCACTTACTTTTCTCTCAGCTCCCTAAGGTCCTCTCCCCTGGGAACCCCCTCCACCTGCATGTTGGTCCCGCCAACTCCTTCTCTTCAAGGGCCTGGTCAAAAGCTGCCTCCACTCTGAGGCCTCACCTGACACCTTCAGGCCGACGCAGATGTTTCATCTCTGCTTCTGCTACTCTTTGTATATGCCTCATTCTCTTGACTATCTTATTGCACAGTTGATGCTTGGGCAGCGTGGGGGTTAGGGGTGTCGACCTCCCACCCCGCACCATCGCAAATCCACGGATAAACTTTGATTCTCCCGAAACCTAACTGCTAACAGCCTACTGTTGACCTTCGGAAGCCTTAGCAATCGCATAAACAGTGGGTTAGTACACATTGTGCATGTTATGTATATACTATATACTTATATATATATAGTACATTTACTATATACTTATTGCTGTGTATATATACTATATTCTTACAATAAAGTAAGCTAGAGAAAATGTTATTAAGAAAATCATAAGGAATAGAAAATACATTTACCATATTTATTGAAAAAAATCCACATGTAAGTGGAACAACTGTTCAAACCCATGTTGTTCAAGGGTCAAGTGTATCCCATTGCCGGCGTGTGGCATGTATGTATCCCCACTACCCAGTATATCCTTGAGGACAGAGACTGTGTTTCAGCTGTCTCCAGGACTCTGCCTTGAGCCTAGCACAAGTAGATGCTCAGTAAATATTTGTTGAATGACTGAGGGAATGATTGACTAAATAAGTGAATGATAAATATGAAGAAGGAGAAGTAAAGAATAACACTACAGTTTCTCATCTGGGTTAATGTACAAAATGTGAAATGGAGAATGAAAGGAAAAAATTGGGTTCACAAAGTTTTGAATTAAGGACATTTTACATATTCTCATTTTTTCAACATTAACCCAGGAGTAGAGTACAGGATAATTGTCCATTCAAATACCGCATTTATTCTGGTATTCTGATTATATACATAACATGCTATAGAAAAAGATCCCAACCTACAAATAGGTTGCATTCTAAAACAAGGCTTGCAAACCAGTTGTCCAGAATTTAGAATACAATTTCCCCCAGAGGCAAGTGAAATTACTGCAAAGGTGCCTGATGTATCACACAAAACTCCATTTGATTTGTAATGTGCCTGCAGGGGTCCACCTTTAATTGAAAAATGGCAGAAAATAATACTATTCCATAATATTGCAACATAGCCAGTGAAGCAAAACAGTAAGCAGTAGCAGTGAACGTAAACATTATTTGCCCTGAATATTGACAATGGAGGAACAGCAGGTTTAATTTTAGCAGGGCGAGGAAGCCAAAGAGATATTTGAGAAGATCAGAAAGAAGTTCTGGTTATTTCAGAAGCTTTCTATTTCAGAAGCTCTTGCTCTTTAATATGTGCAATTTCACTTGAGACTGAAGACCTTTCCCTTTGGCTCACAAACAGCTCACACAAAGGAAAGGGAGAGGTTATTTGGCGGCCTGTGAAAATGTTTTGGAAGACAAAAAGAAAGGAGCGATGGAATTGAAGAGGTTGTGCATGTACTATAAAGTTTACCTGAGGTTGAACTAGCCAAACGTTGGGGGGAAAGACCAAGAAGGGACCCATGGCGTGGTCCCTGTGCTGGTTATTACTGCTCACCAGATATTTCTGTTTTCCTCCTCCTGGGCGTGGAAGGTGGTTGGGTGGCACCATTTCACAAGTTCTGGCCAAGGAGTTGGGAATAGAAGTGACAGGGCATTTAAATGCCAACAGAGGTTCTTGGATTTTTCCTCTACTGCTGCTCAGCATCCCAGCCACGTTAGCTCCGGGAGGTGGCTGCTTTGTCAGCTTGGGTTTCAGAATGACTAAGGAAAGAGCCTCCCGGTGACACGTGACAGGGATGGACAGATAAATTTTTGTTATTTTAAGATACAAACTATTGTTGTTTTAAGCCATTGATCTTTTGGGGCTGTTTGTTTTACAGCATAACTTGCTTATTAAGACTGACGTGTGGGGGAAGCCGGGATGGCTCAGTGGGTTAGGCGCTCACTTTGCAGCACGGGGGACCGAGGATCGAATCCTGGCCCCGGCCCGTGCGGAACCATATGCTGAACTGGGAGCTCCCCCTGTTCAGTTCTCTCTCTCTCTCTCTCTCTCTCTCTCTCTCTCTCTCTCTCTCTCTCTCTCCCCTCTGTCAAAATAAATAAATAAATAAAAATATATTAAAAAAAAAGACTGATGTGTGATTCATGCACTTTACCTCCAGGGAAAGGAAAGGGGTGACAGATGGGGAAGAGAGGGCGGGTTATGGTTACACTGGATAGACCCTTAAAAGCGATTAGAAGTGGAAATTCAGATGGAAGGGATGTTCCTAAGTTGAATTTTCAGGGTTTGGAGAGATCTTGCATTACCGTATTTTTCTGTATATAAGACACCCCCATGTGTAAGAAGACCACCCCTACTTTTCTAAACCAACATGAAGAAATCAACACATGGATTTCACCCATGTACAAGACAACCCTCAATTTTTGGTCTAACAATTTTAGACAAAAGTATCATCTTATACACAGAAAAATACGGTACTTCTGCAATCAAAGTTCTGATAATACCATAATTACAAATTGGGCCAACAGGGTCAGAATCCTTAATATTACCTGCATAGGACTGAAAGGTACGTGCCTAGCATACACCGTTAAGGTACATGCTGGTTGCAGGCCTCAGGACTTAAAAGTATTTATCAGCTTATTAAGAAAAAGGATAGAAGTAAATAAAACAAAAGAAAACATGGGTTTTGGAGTCAGATTGGCCTGAGTTCAAATCCCAGCTCTCCCTGTTAAATCACTAAATCTCTAGGTGTCAATCTCCTTATCTCTAACTTGGAGATAAAAGCAGAACCGACATCAAAGGTTTGTTTCGAGCCCTAAATGAGGTCATATTTGTAAAGTATCATCTGCAGTGCCTGGCATTACTAAATGTTCTAGCATTTCCCAGTCCCCTGGATGCCCAGTGCCCAGTAGTTGGTTTGTTATAGGATGGCCACCTCACTGCCATGCCTGGATCATCCTGCATCCCATGGCCTGCCCTGCGCAGAGCCAGACTGGATCTCTTGGGCACTTTTGGCCCTTACCAGCCTTAAAATACTTGTACCCACCCACCCTCCTAGGGTGTGCCCCAAGGTCAGAGGCGTGCCTCACTTTAAAACACACTCAGGAAAATCCAAATATGCAAGATGGGTAGATTAAGGCAGGATCATATATGCTCTAAGATTCTTTTCATTTTACCAAAGGATCCAAGAATCCCCTTAGTATGGTATTTTCCAGGTTTTTGTCCCCTCCACTCCCCTCCCCTCCCTTCCACCCTTCCTTCCTCTCCCCTTCCCTTTTCTCCCTTTCCAGGAATTGCTTGACAGAAGTAAAAATAAAGCTCAATGGCATCCCTGTCCATTGAGGATCAATGAGAAATGGGAATAATCTATATTAATGGGAAAAATGACTTTGTGGACACCTGTCTATCACTGGCCTACAACTGTCTGGGATCACAGCTATTGTACTGGCCAAGAGGGCCCACCAAAGACAGCCCCCTGGGTCCCTTGATAATGCAAATTCATCCAATGGGTTATTTTGATAATGGCTGATACCAAGCAGATTCCTGTTTCTCCATCAGAGCCAAGAGCTAAAAACCCAAGTCCAAACTCTGTGATTAGATGGCAGCCCCCAAAGGATCCAGGGCCAGAAGAAAACACAACATTCTCTCAACCAGAATAAAAATGGGAGTCAACTGACTCTGGCCGTGAAAAAGTCCGGAGTGAAGAGGAAGCTATTTTGTCAAAATAACGGAGCATATATTAGGGCACAGAGGCAAAATCTACATTACAGTTTAAGTGGAAACAAGGACTCCACAGAAATGTGAAGCTGGCCTCTCCTGTGGCCACGCCCACCATGGTGGGAGACAGATGGGCACATGGGACACCTCACTGGAATGACCAAAACGCATGAAGACGCTGCGCTCATTTTAGAGACAGGATAACTGAGGCCCTAGGAGATTTGGTGTACGGCCCAAGGGCGAACCACCAGAAGTGGACTCTAAGCTTTTCAACTCCTAGTTCAAGCTTCTGCCCACTGCAGCACCACTTCCTGCTTTCCTGGGAATGGCATCTGCCAGTTAACCGCAGCGTGCCCTGTGTGCAAGGAAGCTGGTCTTTGAAGGGCAGCATGCCTCTGTGAGATCCAGAGCCCCAAACTCCTGCGCAAATGTGAACCTGCAGACCGGGGTGTCAATGACGACATGGATGTAGCCTTTCTCAGCCTCCTTCCCAGCCCCCTGCCCCCTCCCCATCCTTTCTCACCTGATCAGTCTCCGGAACTCAGCTCTTGCTTTTCCTAAACCATTTTCCGAAGGGCCTCCAAACACACACCCGGTTCAGTCACTCCCCTATTTTAAAAAGCTTCTATTCACTGCCCTACGGGTAACTCGCAAGCTCTTCAGCAAGGCCTATGGGGTCTGCCAACCTGTCTGCAGAAAGAGCTTCTTTACCAAGAGGTCTAAGGGCTTCTTTCTGCCCTTTAATCTTCAACCCCTCCAGGGCAGGCCGCCATCCTCCCCACTGCCTTCATCACTGCGTTTCACAACCAATTGCTCAGCAAGTTAAAGCTCCCATGTCAGGTGGTTTCTTGAGATGGACAGCCCAACAAATACCGGGGCTTGAATGATGTCTTTACCACTTACTGGGCAGAGTAGTGTCTCTCTCCATGCCTAAGCTTTATTTTCAATAAATGGGGAAATACATACCCTACATTTGTAGCAAGGACTAAATGGAATGACAATGTAAGGTAAAGAATATATCAGATGGTTCAATAAATGTTAGTTCCTCTCCTCTCCCTCCCTTCCCATGGACTCTAAGAGCACCTTTAATGCAAGAACATGTTTCACTCTTTTGTGTTCCTGGTTAATAATAGAGTAGGCACTCCATCAATGTTGGCATGAAAAAAAAAAAAAAAAGGAAAAACGGAGGGAGAAAAGCAAGTGAGAAGGAGGAGGGGAGGAAGGAAACTAAATAGTGGAGTGAATGAATGAATGAAGCTGGAAGCAAAAAAAGAGACCCTGGTCTTCAGAGCTAGAGTTGTTTTGAACACTGGTTACATGACTTTGAGAATGTCCTGTTCTAATAAACACAGAAAGGGTATCTGCAGATATTGTGTAGGAAAAGATACGGACCCAAGGAGACTGGAGGATCTACCAACAGAAGACAGTGTAGCCCAGTAGAGGACTGGCACACACACACATATATATTTTTTTAAATTCATTCCTCATTGTTCATTCCTACTCTGCTCTAAACACTGGGTCTGACACCAAGGTGAATACAAATAAATTTTTATTCTCACGAGGTCTCAGTTATTGAGTAGAAACCAATACCCAGCTCATGGTGTGTGGTTAAAGCAGTCCTCGTGGAAGGGCGGGGCTTAATTTGTAGCATCTGCCAGTTTCTCTGGTGTAAAGACTCCCACCATGGCTTGACTGCCACCAATGATTTACTCAGAACGGTGTAACTCACTTAATCCCTCAGTATTTAACAAGAGGCTCTCAGGAGCACCTCCGCATGCCACGGATTCTTCATCCTTAGTCTTCTCATTCTTGTCATTTTTCTGGTCACTTTCTTTATTACTATCCTCACTGCCTGATAGGGAAAATAAAATGAGGACAGGGAAGCAGCTGATGTTTCTGTCAGTGGTTCTAGCAAAGGAGACTGAATGGGGAGGAAGGTGAAACTAGTATTAACATTAGTTAGTGTATGTGAACTTCAATTACCCCATTCTCCCTGCCCCTATCACTACAGGTAACTGAAAACAGATGCACTCATCAGAGACGCAAAATACTGAACAGATGGCCACAACCTGTAATAAAAATGAGGAGAAAGAAACTGCTGGAAACCCAAGAAGGGTCAAGTTCATCAAGATGGCAGTGGGAGAGGTTAAAATGGGAAATCAGACAACTTTGCTGGGTAGAAATAACATGGAAACTATTTTTTGCTGAACATGTAAGATCACACAGCCTTCTGGACCAAACTCTAAACAGAAAAACGCATGCCAAACTAACAGAAGTTCAAACCATTCGGCAAAAGATAAATTGTTGTATCTTAACACAGTTGAAAACTGGGGTGATACAGAAGATATTTATGAAGTGCTGTGACGAAGTCTCATTGTCTCCACCACAGAACAGGGGCTCCTTGGGTGGTATCAATGCTTAGAATGAAGAGTATCTCCTTCCCCTCCAGGACTCTGGCTTGCCTTCCCCTTCGCTGTTTCTAACAGGCACCCTCACTGACTAATACTTCACAAAATGTGCTCCTGATCACTAAGGCAAGTCAGAGTTCTATAAGGTAAGGATGTAGTTCTAAGCGTCTATAAAAGTTTTATTTTTAGGGCTCAGTGAATGCTTACAGATGTGCACACCACTGTCTGTGACAATACTCATCTGACCCAGCCTTTCTTGTCAACTGACCTGGAAGCGGGTTGAAGGGAATGTCTAACTTCGTTCCATGATTTGAGCAGATTCTCTTCTAGGCCTTCAGAAAGGTAGGGCTTTTCTAGGTAATGATCAGCAACAGCTGTTACTCTACTTTGATAATGAAGTAACCTCAACTCAAGCCACATAGAGGGAAGATCAGAAACCCCCCAAAATCTGTGAAGATGGGAATAAAAGAAAAACACGCCGACGTAGCAGTGAAACTGTCACAGAATCATTCTAACGTGTTTCCATTCCAACTGCATGAAGTGGAACTTAACGGTGGCTGATACTTAAAATCAAAACAAACAAAAAAACTCACAACATGCCCATAACACAAGTGTGGTATTTGGGGCTGGCTACTTGTTTCCAAACCTGACAAGAATACAAGGGAGAGACTAAGAGACAGATGGAATCTTAAGGTATTCTAATGTCACTTAGTTACCCAACTCCGGGAGAATGTAATGACCCTCTTTCATGGGAATACAATCTGGTCAGCAGGGCTGCCGCAGATAAGCCAAAAGGGTGACTTTGGGGCACAAAAGGGAGGAAGTAAAGCAGGCATTAACTGGGCCATTGTGCCCGTCAGCAGGCACACGAAACCACGGGCTCTCCATGTGCGGACAGGCAGCGGGCAGTCACCCGGACACGGCTGTGCGTGACTCACATCTGGCAGATGCCGACATGAGATCGTAACAGCATGGATGGCAGGTTTTAGACTTGAAAACAGCCAGTAGGTTCGAAACGTGGGGTTAAAATGAACGCAAAACTCGAAGATGGGTCAAGACGTCAGAAAACCCAGCAAACGCTGGTGATTTGGAGCCAAGAACAGGAATTATTCGGTACAGTATTCCAAAAGCCCTGCTGCCTGATTTTTAAAAAAATTTTTTTGAGGGGGGGAACCAAAAAAAAAGTGATGTTAAAAGAACTGTACAGCAGACAAAAAGAATATTGATCATTTTAACCAGAGCAGAAGGACGTCGTTTTTAGAAACACCAAACCTGAGGTTAATGTGTGTTCCCTGACTCTGCCACTGACCTTCCTAGGTCTGCAATGCCGAAACTAAAATACGTGGTCTGAAAAGTGGGTGCATGCTTCTAAATTCTAGGCAGCTAAAAACGGGGAGGACCAGCCTCTTCGTAAAGGGAAGGCCTAGCATGAACAACAAGACTTTTTTTTTTTTGCTCCAAAGGCTAGACAGGCCACAGGGAGAGGAGCAAGGCCCCAGCCCAGCTGTTCGATGCAACCACAGCCACTTGTCCTGGGCCTACACCCACACTGAGCAGGGCACGGCCTGGTCTCCGGACATTCCACCCCGGAGATTATTTGATGACGTCTCTGTCTCCTACCAGGGTACAATTTTCTAAAAGCAGAGAAAAATCCTTCCCAAGAAAATAAACACTCCCCAACAACTGTCCCATTCTGTTACCTATTTGGATTATATAATTACTATGAAGTCAACACTTTCTTACAGACATGCCAAAAAAAAAATCTTAAGCTGACTGCCTTTTCCTCCACTGTCCAAAGCTCTTCAAAAGAAAAAAATCCCCTAAAAAAGCAGTCCCCTGATGGAACGAAAAAACTCCACCCAACTCTGCACCCAACGTAAACTCTGATGAAAGTATGTTAAGCTTGTGGGGATAGAGAAGTCCCGTATGTTATATTCAACAACATAAACAATAACACATAACCTCACTAAATGTCCCACATTGCCCTGTACAGGGAGATAACCCTGGATATTTTTCCTGGCTTTGTTGAGGATACTTTAGACAAGTGTGCACCTTAACATTTTTTGTTCAACTACCCATAAAACGAGGCACCAAATGATTGGTAACTGGAATCACCAGCTACCAAGTGAAACAGTGAACCCCCTTGTGGAGCGACCCTCACACAGGATAAAACCACTGGGCCCAGCTGACTGGCATTCTACCAAGCACAACACTTGTTACGTTATTTTTATTTTTATTTTTTTCTAGTTGTTGGTTGAGGCAACAATAAAAAAGCCGAGGGCTCTTTTTATAGCCTGCTCAAACTTGTTCATCTGGATCAATATAGAAATCGCTGCAGTTTGCTCTTCGTAGTTCCTCTCCAGGAATAAAAAGGGCTAGAACATTCTTGAAATGCCTCCTCGCTCAGAAATCAGAAAGCATACCTCCTGTGATCCCCAAACGTTGCTCATTAGGTCTGTGTGAGGATTAAATGAGATAATGCCCACCAAGTGCTAAGTGACAACCTGGTAAATCAGCATTAGTAATTGTAAAAAAAAAAAAAGAGAGACCGAGTGAACCAGCAAGGTTGTCTCCTGATACTTATCAACTTACTGGGAATAGGGAATTAGTTCCACAGCATACTCCACAGATGTGGGTTTCTCGTAATTAGTCACTTGCTAACAATATTGCAGAACTTTCCGCCATTCCACAGGTACTGTACTCATACCCCACGAGTGCACCCAACTTTCAATAATCGAGAAACCACTGAGTGTTCGAACCATGAGAACAGACGTGCAGAAGGCCTTAACGAAATTCCACAAAGCCCCCTGGCATTGGCCATGTGCCAGTTTTGCTAGAGAAGTCGATCAAACCTTCCACACTACAGTGGGCACCAGGGGAGAAAAAAAAGGTAAGTAAGGCACAGAGCCTGAACATCTTAGTGAAAAGCTTACCTCCTGATCATAGCTCTTCTTACTTAGAGACTACAAATTCTTCCTAAGGGACACCTCATCATATTTTGTTTGGCCCTACTTGTTTGGACACGTGTAACTGTCTTCTTTCCAGGTGCAAAACCATTTTCAAGAGCTTGCAAATAAGCAGGCTTTACTATATAACTCGTACATATAAATTACATGCTCCTGGGGAAGCTGGGATGGCTCAGCGGGTTAAGCATTGGCTTTGCAGCCCCGGAGCCCGAGGATCGAATCCTGGCCCCGGCCCATGTGGACCCACATGCTGAGCTGGGGTGTGCCCCCAGTTCAGTTCTTGCCGGGGCCTATGCGGGAGGATCCTGGCCCAGTTCCTGCCCTGTGCAGCCCTGTGCCCACCTGTGGAGTGAAACTATATGGAAAACTAATGCTGTCAACTATGGAGACTGCTCTGGGCCTTCCCCCTTCTCTCTGTCAAAAAACAGTAAAAATAAATCTTGAAAAAAAATTACATGCTCCTAAGCATAATTCACTTGGGGCACACACACGATCTACTAGGTTCACCTTCCCAGTGACACACCATCACATGTAGCTATGCAGGGGAAAAAAATGTTTTGTTTTTTTTTTTTATATTTATAGAGAGTATTTTATCTTTAGTGCATATTTATTTCTATTTTACTCTTGACAGATAGAGAGAGAGACAGAGACAGAGACAGCTAGAGAACCGAACTGTGGGAACTCCCCAGTTCAGCATGTGGGTCCTGCCTGGGCCGGAGCCGGGATTCGATCCTCGGTCCTCGTGGCCTCAAAGCGAGCGCTCAACCCGCTGAGCCGTCCCGGCT
>PVKE010008389.1:0-47857 GCA_004027555.1 Craseonycteris thonglongyai | reverse complement strand
TGTGTGTGGTGTATATGTGTGTGTGGTGTGTGTGTGGTGTATATGTGTGTGGTGTGTGTATGTGGTGTATGTGTGTGTGTTATATGTGTGTGTGTGTGTGCTGTGTGTGGGGTATGTGTGTGTGCGTGCTGTGTGTGTGTGCGGTGTATGTGTGTGGTGTATGTGTGTGGTGTATATGTGTGTGGGTATGTGGTGTGTGGTGTGCACGCATGCATGTGGGCAGCTAAAATCTCAGATTATCTCCGGAGTGTTGGGTGTGGGCTACAGTGAGCAGGAATGCTGAGCTTCTTGCCTGGTGGGAGCTCTGGTTGCCAGCTGTCCAGACACTGAAAGAAAAACCAGTTTCATAGTGATGCATATGGAGTTTAGATGTTTTCGCACTCAGCTGGCAGACAAAGCATGAGAGACTTCGCGGGAGTTGTAAAGAAGAGAGGCACCTTAGTCTGACCGGAGCAGGCAATGGAGCTGTGGAGAAGGGGCTGTAGGTGACTGAGGGGAACTGCAGGAGACAGTGGGGGAAGAGTGACAATATCTTCTTGGGAATGAGGAATGGAGCAGAGAACAATAAAAATCTAAGCACACTGTTTGAAGTTATAATGATAATATGTCATGTAAGATTAGATTTGGGTGCATATAACAGAAAACCCCAATATTAAAGTGACTTTAAATAGACGTTTGTTTCTCTCTCCTGTAAAACAAGTCAGAGTAGGTGGTCTGGGGTAAGCATGACTGCTCCACCTGACCCAGGTCCCTGCCATGTGCCCTCCTCCCAGACAGGCGGCATCCAGCGTTCCAGCCAGGAGCCTGCTGCACACTGCGTTCTTCTAAGAAGGGGGCAGAGGATGTATGTTAACTAGCAGTCATAACCACAAATAATTAATAGAAGAAAAAACTTAATAAATAATTACCTATATCTGGCACAAGGGGGAAGAGTAGAGTAACAAGAATGAGATAAATCCTCATTTTTCATCACTGAAAGTCAAGAGATAATGTCTGACATTGATAAATCAATAAATAGAGATAAATGCAAACCACATTTTTTGAGGAACTAAAAACTAGGAATATGACATTTAGAAAGTGGAACTAAGGGTGGGAGGGTCTATGCTCTTTACCTGGTTACTCATTGCATTCGTGGATTTGTTAAACATTAAAATCGTGAGATACATGTTTAGAAGTTGGTTGACATGTGGCATTGACAGGTGTGGAAAATGGACACTCCACTGGGCGAGGGAGACTGGAAAGTTTTATTGCTTTGAGAACAGTTTGTCAGTGTCTATTACCAATTAGAATGTTCAGAACCTTCAGCCATAGTCCACTTCTGGGAGGAATTTTCTGAAGATATTCACAATTGCAAACAAAATACACAAACAACAGTGATCATTGCAATCTTGTTTGCTGTTTCAAAATATTGAAAGCGACTTAAATACCATCCATGGGAAATGGTTAAATGCGTGTTGGTGCCACAGGATATGGGAGACCACAGAGAGGAAAGCAACGCAGGAGCGTTTCGGAGTTTTGACAGACACTTTTGGAGCACCTCAGCATGTGATTAAGACCGGGACTGCAGCAGAATCCATCCCTTAAAGGAGAAAAAGACCATGTTCCAAGCTCCATATTTATGTATGGCATGTATGTAATGCGTAGATACCACATGGCTGGAAGGTATTAGCTCTGGTGGAGAGTGTGAAAGACTTTCACTTGGGAACTAGACTGCCTGGGTTCAAATCCTGCTCCTACTTAGTGCTGTGCAACCCAGGCAAAGTACTTAGCCCTCTCTGTGCCTCCATTTCCACATCTCTAAAGTGACAGTATAGTAGTGCCCACCTCACACTCAGAGGATTGAGTGAGGAGTAAATGATCTCATCCTTATAAAATAATTCCCAGTCACTCCCACACCCTGTGAAGAAAATGATGTGGAGTGAGAAGAGGGCACAGGTAAGATGGTTAACAGTGTAACTCAGCGGGGTGGATGCTGGGCATGACTCAGGCCACTCCATCCACCTGGACTCCCATGCTGGATAATTTGGGTTCCAAACATTGTGTTCCTCTTTTAATGTGTAAAAAGAGAAATTTAATTACTCAGTAGTATAACTCAGAATGTTGCCAAATTCCCACCTATTTTACACCTAGAAGTAGCCTCTGAGATGAAAGCGATAACCAAACAAGGCAGCTGGACTGCGTGGAAGCAGCAGCAGGACTGGGCTTCACGTCATGTGCACCGTGACGTGACGGGAGCCGAGCCCAAACTCCCCACGCCCATCGCCGTCTGCTGAGTCAAGCAGAACATGTTCTAACTGGCGTTGTTCAAAACTTTATTTGATTCAAATAATTTCTGTTGAAGATGAACTGAAAAGCATTCATTTTGTAAAAAATATTTTAGGGGAAGCCGGGATGGCTCAGTGGGTTGGACGCTCGCTTTGCAGCACCGGGGACCGGGGATCGGGTCCCGGCCCCGACCCGTGCGGACCCATATGCTGAACTGGGGAGTTCCCCTAGTTCAGTTCTCTCTCTGTCTCTGTATCTCTCTCTGTCTCTGTCAAAGTAAATAAATAAATAAATAAAAATATATTAAAAATATATATATATTTTATTTGAAAAAGAAGATGAGGAAGAGGAAGCCAGGCTGACTGCTCCCCTGCTGGGACACTGTGAACGAGCGCACCGTAACACTAGGTTCACATTTTTTAAATATAGACTTCAGACCGGAATAGAAAAACTGGAACAACCCTGTGGTGTTCAGCTGGACTTTGAGGCACTGGTGTGAGGACAGGTTTTTTCAATATGTATATATAGATACAAAGACACATGTAAATCTGTGTGTGTGTGCCTGTGCACACACACACTGGGGTACATGGACATGGTGGGACCCTGATAGGATGCAAGTGGGAGAAGGAAAAAAGCATGGATCAAACACATCGCTGGAGGAAACCGAGCACACATACCGGCTTTGCTATTCTCTACCCCCTATTTTCTGTCATAGCCAAGAATAGTCCCATTGTTGCAAAACCAGTCCGAATCCTAACAAGTCTAAAAGAAGTCCCTCGTTGACTTGTTGGGTATAGGTGGTAACCCACATCCTCCCACACACACCAAGAGATCAGTTCTGGCAAAACGTGCCTTGAAGGTGCTTTTGGTAGGACGCCCCAGGCCAGGCAGTCCTGGGGATGAGCAGCTAGTGAGATACAGGGAGCAGACAGGGCCTTTTCCAAGTTTTGTCCAGTCCCTTCTCTTTCCTTCTGAAGAAGGAGGCTTCAAGTCCTTTAAGGTCTTGCACAGGATGGGAAGAAGGAAAAACACTTGCCATTAGGATGAGATGTTCTCAGAACCATTAAATCATCTCCAGTGTATTATGCTAGCAAACCTCTGTTACTTTTATCTTTTTTTCAAAAGACCCCAAGTCTATTTTGGGCATGAGCTGGACCCCTAGTAGAGGGGTGAATATCTGTTCTGGCTCAAAAAGGGAAGGATGGCAGATAATTCCATTTTACTAAATAAGTGATGAAGTTATTTATATCTTAGAGTGTATAGCTTCTTCCATTTTTTTGGTATTATCTTCTGTTGGAAAGGAAAAAAATTATTTTCCTCCGACCTTTTAAATTCTTCTAGCTAGACTAATAATCAAATTAACCTGAGACAGATTTACAGGAGAAAATGACCAAATTTATTACATATATACTTGGTGGTGGTGGTGGGGTGGGGGCACGCCACAAGAATATGAGACCTGAGGACAGATCAGGGTAGTTGAGGCTTATACATCACCTAAGCCAGGGGTCTCCAAACTTTTCAGCCCGCAGGCCGCATTAACAATGAAATAGCAGTTTGGGGGCCGACTACACACTCGAGGTCCAAATAAAAAAGAATCAAAACACAGATGTTGTTTTTAATTATTTATTTAATATTATTTTATTCAGATAAAAAGGTCTCCACGGGCCGGATGATAGGGCCTTGTGGGCCGCAGTTTGGAGACCCCTAAGTCCTAAGCTAAGGAGAAAGTATGAGTGTGGAGGTTGTGGGGAGGGGGCAGGGGCAGGGGTGTAGTTTGAGACTTCAAAGGGCAAGAAGACAATTCACATGGAGATGGAAAAGCAAATGTTTGATAAATAAATGTTTGCTGGGACATCTTAACAATGGGACACAGAGGATTTTGATCAAGCAGGCCTTGCTGGATTCTTCCTTGTCTATTATACTTAGTTCATATTAAACTACGGTTATCTGTGATGATAGCTCCTCCTTGCCTGGAGTAGTTCTTCTATCTGAATTATTTTAGGCAGTTGGGAAGAAGGTTAAAGGTTCTTTCTGAGAGTTTTGTTTCATTAAAAAAAAGCAGCTTAAAATAATACCCAAAAGCATATTTGGTAACAGCAAACTGGTTCCCCTCATCTCCAAAAGGAAGACAGCATTTAAATTCCGGCACACGCAATTTAAAAAGTATGTGTGTGGGAGGGGTTGGGAACAGAAATGGGGCAGTAATTTTGGTGGAAATTGTAGAAGGCTGTGATCAGCAAACGCTAGCTTTGTGCTTATAGTTTCTCTAAGAGGGTGAGAACTAATTCTTTCTCAGGTACCTATAGCGCAGCGTGTCCTACCATGCACCTGGTTGGTGTTTGTTGTTGGAAGTAACCTGCGTGGCTCAATGGGTTAAGCACTTGCTTTGCAGCCACGGGAGCTGGGGATCAAGTGCCCGGTCAGGTCCTGGCCCTGGCCTGTGCAAACCCATAACTGAACTGGGGTGTGTTTCCCTTGTGCAAGGCCCCTGGTTCAGTTTCAGCCCTGGGGCGTGCTTCCCATGTAGGAGCCACACCCCCAGGCCTGCATAGCCCCACATCCACCTGTATGGAATGAAACCCTGTCAAAAACTGATGATGTACGACTGTGGACATTACCCTGGGCTCTCCCCCTTCTCTCTGTCTCTCCCTGTCGAACAACAAAAATAAATCTTAAAAAACAAAACAAACAAACAAACAAACAAACAAAAAACTGACCCAAGTACTTTTAAAAAAGAAAAGAAAATTAAGAAACACCATAATGTGTATATCACAACTATTGAAGTCTTAGAGGCTAAGATTTCTTCATTCCTCCCTAAACACAATAAGGGCTCATCTGTTTGATTAAAAAAATATATAGCCATGTCATAAAAGAAATTTCTTTTTAAAAGACGCTGAAAACTGGTGCAGAGAGAGGAAGAACAAGATGACAGAAAAATTAGCATTACATAGGCAGTCTGGGCCCAGATGGAGCTGAGAGTAATTTTGCCTCCAGGAGTACAGAGTCAAGGACAAGATCTACCAAGGGGGTTGGGGTTGCCGAGATCATGATTAACTACGCTACCCAGACAGCCTGGGGGAAACCGCATTCTCTGGTTTACCCCAATTCCCAACACGACCCAGTTTGCCTTTAATTTCATCATTTTATTCAAATCACTTCAGCTATCAATCCTGGCATCCAACTTTAATTAAGTTGGCTGCTTGACTGTGTGGATTTTTTAAGTTGAAATGGTGATATTTAAAGTATTAGTGGCTATTTTTGAAACTGGGAAAGGGAATAATTCATTTCACCTTGAAAGAGACAGACAGCTCATAAAAGAAGTTAGAAACATGTTAAAAGAGAATTTAAAATGCAATTAAAATCGAACCATCAGATTTGCTAAAGTTAATATGTTACCATATGGGAAGTCATCCCGATGCTCCTCCTACCTACCCTGCTTTTACTTTGTACCTTGTAAAGAATGGGGAAGTTCCTCTGAGACTTAATTTGTGTATGGAATGTGACAGAATGTGTTTCTGCCAAAATGAGGAGTGTACCCTTAAAGTTACAAGACAACTCAATTGATCAATATGCATAATGATAGAGAGATGCAAATTTTTCAAAGGCAAGAACTGTCACTAGTGCTTGCCAGATTTGATCAAAATGAAAAGATTAAATAACATGGCAGGGGGTGGGGGGGATGGTAAATAGGCTGCTACCGATACCCCAATGCATCACATACAGTTTCCAGAATCAATTTCTTAAAGTTTCATTATTTTTTTTTATGGGACAAAGTATTTTCAGGTAAATTTAAACAAGGGTTGCCCATAATTTTAAGCTAGTTTCAGTATAGGAAAATTTCAGTTAACAATCTTTTTATATGCTAATTGGCCATCTAAATTATGTTTTTGTGACTTGTTTGTATGCTCTGCCCAGTTTTCTAGTGGATTGCCTTTTTATTGACTATATCAGCTTTTGTATAATATCAATCTTTACGTGTGGCATATATTTTCACCTTTCTGTCTCTTGTTTCTTAACTTTGTTCTAGTGTCTTTAACCTACAGTAGAAGTTTGTCAAATCTGTCCTCAATTTTTGAATTTAGTTTCTGTTTGTTTGTTTGTTTTTTTGTTAAGATTTATTTTATTGTTTTTGACAGAAAGAGAGAGAGAGAGAGACAGAGAGAGACAGAAAGAAGTGGGAGGGCCCAGAGCAGACTCCATAGTTGTATGTCATCAGTTTTCGACATGGTTTCATTCCACACAGGTGGGTGGGGGCTGAGCAGGGCAGGAACTGGGCTTGGGGGCTCCCGGGGACGGGGGGTAAGAACCGAACTGGGGGCCTCCTGCATGGGAAACATACCCAGTTCAACATATGGCTCCACACGGGCCTGGGCTAGGATTCTATCCTCAGTCCCTGGGGCTGCAAACCGAGAGCTTAACCCACTGATCCATCTTGGCTTCCCTGAATTTAGTTTCTTATATCAAATTGCTTTCCCAACCATAGGATTTCAAAAATATTCTACTATATATTCTTTTAATTTTGTTATGATCTTGCTTTTATATATAGCTCTTAATCCACTTAGAATTTATTTTTGCATATAGTGTGAGGCCAGAATTAACTTACATTTTCTTGTAAATATATTCAGTGGCTTCTTTATCACACTGATTTGAAGTAACCCTTTAATCATGTAGTAAATTCCTGCATGTACTTGGAAAGACCTCTAGCTTCTGTTCTGCTCTTCTAACCATTTGACTACCTTTATGCCAGTTTCTCACCATTTCTTTTCTATGATTTTCTTGTTATTCTTACACATTTATTTATCCTACTAAGCTTAGAATTAAGTGATCACCTGCATTGCATCTCTATACTAATTTAAAAAGAAATGGCATCTGCATGTCACTGTCTCTCCATTTGGAAAGCCTCTCCTTTGGTTTGGGTCTTTGGTAATGCTATTTTATATATAGCATACATCACATAGTTATACTTATCTTTGGATGTTTCTCAAATTTTTCTGCCATTACAAATTGGGTGGTTTGTTTTGTTTGTTTTTTTTCATTTTATTTTCAACAATGTCAATATAAAATAATTTCTTTTTCAAATATAAATTTGTCTCATATTCAGTCATCTTGCTGAATTCTTCTATTCCAATAATTTTTTGGTTAAGGGTTTTAAATTTTCTAGTTATACCTTATCTTACACAAAAATTAACTCAAGATGAATGAAGACTTAAATGTAAGATCTGAAACTGTAAAACTCTTAGAACAGCAGTTTCCAAACTTTTGGTGTCCCTGGGCCACACTGGAAGAAGAATTGTCTTGGGCCACACATAAAATACACTAACACTAACAATAGCTTATAAACTTAAAAAAAAAAGTTCATAAAAACAACTCATGTTTTAAGAATTTGTGTTGGGTCTCATTCAAAGCTGTCCTTGGCTGCAGGTTGGACATGCCTGTTTTAGAAGAAAACAGAGGAAAAATTTCCTCGAGATTGGTCTCTGTAATGATTTCTCAGATATGGTACCACAAATGCACAGGCAACCAAAGCAAAAGTAGACCAAGTGGAACTACATCTAACTAAAAAGCTACATAGCAAAGGGAACAAACAACTGAGTGTAAAGGCACTCTACAGAATAGGAGGAAATATTTCAAACCATATCACTGATAAGGAATGAATTTCAAAAATATGTAAGGAATTCCTACAACTCAATAGGAAAAAAACAAATTAAAAAATGGGCAAAGGACCTGAATAGACATTTCTCCAAAGAGGACATACAAATGGCCAACAGGACATACAAATGGCTCAACTTTTTTCACTAACCATCAAGAAAATGCAAATCAAAACTTCAATAAGATATCATCTACACCATTAAGATGACTATTATAAAATAAATAAAAGATAAATGTTGGCAAGAATGTGAAAAAATTGGAACCCTTGTACACTGATATAGGTATGTGAATTGATGAAGGTATTATGGAATACAGTGTGGAGATTCCACAAAAAATTAAAAATAGAATGACTTTACAATCCAACAACACTACTTCTGAGTATTTACTCAAAGAAAATGAAATTTATTTCAAGAGATATCTGCTCTCCTATATTCATTTTAGCATTATTTACAAAAGACAGGATATAGAAACAACTCAAATGTCCACCAACAAATGAATGGATAAAGAAAACATAGTATATACATACAATGGACTATTACTCAGCCTTACAAAAGAAGAAAATTCTACCATTGTGACAACATGGACAGACCTGGAGAATATTATGCAAACTGAATTAAGCCAATCACAGAAGGATAAATGCTCCATGTTTCTCTTATATGAGGCATCTAAAATAGTCTAACATACAGAATTAGACAATAGAACGGTAGTTACCAGGAAATGGGAGGAGGAGGATAATAGGGAGTGATAGTTTAATGGGTATACAATTATAGTTACATAAGATAGTAATTTTCAGAGAACTTCTGTACAACATAGTCCCTATAATTAACAATAAGGTTTTGAGCATTTAAAAATGTGTCAATAGTTTAGTGGTTACCTAAGGGTAAAGGGGGTGGTGGGTGGGAGAGTAGTGGGGGAGGAGGGTGGGGACATCAAATATATGGTGATAGAAGGAGAGCTGATTCTGGGTGGTGAGCACATAATGCAATGCACAGACAATGTGATGTAGAATTGTACACCTGGAACCTATATAATTTTTACCAACCAATGTTACCTCTATAAGTTTAACAATTAAAATAAATAAATAATGTGTTGAGGTTGCTAGGATAGCTCAGCAGGTTGAGTGCTTGCCTTGCAACCACAAGGTCCAGGAATTGAATTCCAGCCCCAGCCCCATGCAAACTCATATACTGAACTACGACGCAACTGGTAACTGTCAGGATGCCACACTAGCGAAAGTTCTCATGTTCCACGTGGGAGGCCCCAGTTCAGATGCTGCCCCTTGTGGCCCAACATCCACCTGTGTGAAATGATATCATGTCACAATTAATGATGTACAACTATGGAGACTGCTTTGGCCCCTCCCACCTTCTCTCTCTCTCTGTCTTTGAAACAATAAAATAAATCTTAAAAAAAAAAATGTGTTGAGAGGGTATCTCTTATGTTAAGTGTTATTACCACAGGAAAACAAAACAAAACAAAACAAAACAAGAAACACAAGGAAACTTATTGAGATTACAGATATATTTATTACTTTGATTGTGCTGATGGTAACACGGACATATACGAATACATATGTCCAAACTCACCAAATTGTACACATTAATTATGTACAGTTTTTTATATACCAATTATATATGCCTCAATAAAGCTATAAAAAATAAAGTTAAATTTTAGCTACTTGAAAAAAATAAAATTAATATTTATTTGGCTTTTCTTTAGCAATATTTATGTACTCAAGTTTCTTGCTTTATTCAGAAATATCTGAAGCAATATTACATAACAGGCATTTCTAAATTGTTTCTGCCTTTAGATTTTCATCATTTAGATTATATTTGTTATTAGTTTCTGGAAAATATTTTTCATTCTATTTTTAAAGTTCTCTTCTATTTCTATTTACATCAAGTTTGTAATTAGGACATCTGTTCAATTTTATCAGGTGCATATTGGTCCTATACTGACAAAATCAGGTGATTTTTCTTCCTTGGTCTGTTGGGTGTAATGAGTTGTGTTGATGGATCTCTTAATGATGAACCTTCCCCATGTTCTTAAAATAAACCCCACTTGACCACAGTTTATGTTTTTTAATATATTACCAGGTTCAGTGTGTTAATATTTTACTTGATATGTTTGTATCTGTACTCATGAGGAAGGAATGCCTGTAACTGTGTATGTTGGGAGGGGCATCTTTGTTAGGTTTTTTAGTGATGGTTTTATGAAATGATTGGTAGCTTGTTTATAATTTTCTCTGTTTTAGAACAGTTTATATAAATAGAAATTACATGTTTCCTGAATAGTTGGTAAAGTCACTTGAAAAATCAACTGACTTTGGTTGCTTTTTATCTTATTTTAATGGTGAGTCTTTGCTATTTTCACAAATTCTGTGATAACTAGTCTCTTCAGACTCTCGTTTGGTGAGTGAGTTTACCTACCAACTCGTTAATTTCATTCAAATTTTCACATTCGTTGACAAAAAGTTGTGTAGTTTTTGCAATTCTTTTAATCTCTTTCATCTCTGTCATTGCATTTTCTTTCTTGTTCCAAATTAATTGTTTATATTTCCTCTCACTTTCCCTAAAAGTCAGGCTTGCCAGGAGCTTGTCTTTCCTAAATAAAATTTTTAAATAACCAGCTTTTGTTATTATTAGTTCAATTTTTTGTGTTCCACTTTATTAACATTGCACTCTTAATTTTGTCTTTATTCTCATTTGTTTGTTCTTTTTCTGTCATTTGTTGTTTTAATATTGAATGTTAAACTTATTCATTCCAAACTTTCTTGCTTGGCAATAAAAGCAGTTATGGGTTGGTAAAGCTATAAATTTACCCTTGACTATGACTTTAACTTCTTGTGAAGTTTTTTTTAAGACATATTTTATTGTTTTTGACAGAGACAAAGAGAGACAGAGAAGAGAGAGATAGAGAGAGATAGAGAAAAGAGGGAGGGCCCAGAGCAGTCTCCATAGTTGAACATCATCAGTTTTTTACATGGTTTTATTCCACACAGGTGGGCAGGGGCCAAGCAGGGTAGAAACTGGGCTGGGGCCTTCCCACATGGGAGGCATGCCCCCTCAAGCTAGGGGCCCAACCAGGGGGCAAGAACTGAATTGGGGGGGCCTCCCGCATGGAAAACACACCCCATTTCAGCATATGTGTCCACATGAGCCATTCCAGGATTTGATCCTTGGTCCCTGGGGCTACAAAGTGAGCACTTTACCCACTGAGCCATCCCAGCTTCCCCTTGTGAAGGTTTTAAGATGAAATATGTTCTTCTTTTTTATATAAAATAATTATATTGTTTGAGAGAAGGTAAGAGATAGAGAGGCAGAGAAGGTGGAAGGAGCCAGAGAACTCTCCATAGTTGTACATCATTAGTTGTGACATGGTATCATTCCACACAAGTGGATGTGGGGCTGCACGGGGCAGGAACTAAATAACTGAGGGTCTCTTGTATGGGAGGCCAGAACCTTAGCCACTGAGCCATCCCAGCAGTTGTGCCGCAGTCCAGTTTATGGGTTTGCATGGGCCGGGGCTGGGATTCAATCCCCAGACCTTGCAATTGCAAGGCAAGCACTTAACCTGTTGAGTTATCCTGGCATCCCCGAATTACATTTTTTAAATTGATATCTATGTAAGTATTCATTTACAAGTTATTTGCTTTTTGATCTGGAAATCTTTTTTAAAAGAGTTGTAAATTTCCAAGTGGAGGGGAAGCCGGGATGGCTCAAGGGGTTAAGCACTCAATTTGCAGACCCAGGGACCGAGGATCAAATCCTGGCCCCAGCCCATGTGGACCCATATGCCGAACTGGGGTGTGCTTCCGATGCAGGAAACCCCCAGTTTGGTTCTCGCCTCCTGGTTTGGCCCTTGGCTTGAGGAGGTGTGTCTCCCATGCAGGAGGCCCCCAACCCAGTTCCCGCCCTGCATGGCCCCCACCCACCAGTGTGGAATGAAACCACGACAAGAGCTGATGATGTACAACTATGAAGACTGCTCTGGGCCCTCCCCCTTCTCTCTGTCTCTGTCAAAAACAATAAAATAAATCTTTAAAATTTCCAAGTGGAGGGGATACCAGGAGGGCTCAGTGGGTTGAGCGCTTGCCTTGAAGCCCTGGGGTCTGAGGACTGAGTCCTGGCCCTGGTCGATGCAGACACATATGCTGAACCGGGGTGTGGCACCAATTTGGTTCCCACTGGAGAGAGCTTCCCATGTGGGAGGCCCCTGGTCCAGTTCCCACTCTGCGCCTCCCCCTCCCCGCCCACCTGTGTGGAACAAAACCATGTTGAAAACTCAAGACATACAACTATGGAGACTGCTCTGGGCCCTCCCCCTTCTCTCTGTCTCTGTCTGTCTCTGTCAAAAACAGTGGCCCCCAGAAGACAAAGACTCAAATGCTGGTGGGCTCCTCTCCGAGCTGAGGCGGTAGGTCAGCCTTTCCCTTCTCACTCCTCTACAAATTGGCTGGAAGGAGGTCAGAGAAGGGGTGACATCAGGCTGACGTCTTCCCCGGACCCCCTTTATCCCACGTCTGTGAACACCACTACCTGCTTAAAATGCTGAGTTCCGTTTACCAGCCCAACCTGCCTTCCTGAGATTCAGCTCTGAATATTTATCTGTCTTCTAGAAGGCTCTACTTGAGGAACCCTTTCGTCCTCAGCCCCAACCACTCTCCTATATTCCCTATCGTGGCTGATGGTAATCCTCACCACCTGGCTCCTAACGCTGGAGGACGTGAGCAGTGCTTGATTCCTCCCTCTTCCTCACCTCTAAGAACCACACAGCAAATCACAGGGACTCTACCTCCCAACCGT
Organism: Craseonycteris thonglongyai; assembly: GCA_004027555.1. NCBI lineage: Eukaryota > Metazoa > Chordata > Mammalia > Chiroptera > Craseonycteridae > Craseonycteris > Craseonycteris thonglongyai. Next base: position 35,138 of record PVKE010008389.1, on the reverse strand, counting down.
GTCTGGGGTCTTCCCTCCCCTCCGTCCCCAGTAGTGCTGCCTTCACTCAGGCTTCTAGCTCCTCTTCTTGGACCATTACTATCTGTGTTGTCTGAACACTTCTATCTCACTTCCACACCACTGGTGGGGTGCTTTCTAAAACACAGATCTGGCTGGAATAGCAAATTCAGACCTTTTAATGAGAACTGAGCCCAGATCCCCTCACTGAGAAACCCGAGGGGGACATTGGCCTATTTTGTCTCCCCTTTCTCAGGAAAGGGTGGGAATGGGGCATGAGAAAGAGTGGCCTCAGAGCCGCCTACGCAGCTGGTCTGATGGGAAGAGGAAAACCAGGAAGGCCATGGCACAGGCTATGGAGAGCCGTCCAGCCTGGGCTCACACCTCAGTCTTCCTGGCTGTGCAATAGGGAAACAGTATCTGCTGCCCAGCCTAGCAGAAGAATTAAATGAGTCAATGCATAGAAAATCCTCGAAAGGCGCTTGGTGCTTGGCCCGTGGAAAGCGCTACATAAGAATTAGTTATTACTACCCATAGCAGTTTCCTGGGACCTCAATAATAAATAACACAAAATGGGGAGCTTAAAAACCAGAAATGTACTGTCTCCCAGTTCTGGAGGCCAGACGTCTAAAACAAAGGTGTTGGCAGGGTTGGGACCTTGTGAGGACTGTGAGGGAAGGATCTGTTCTGGGACCATCTTCTTTGTTTGCAAACCTCTGCCTTTATCTTCACATGGTGTTCTCTCTCTGTGTATGTACCTGTCTATGTATCCAAATTTCCCCTTTTTATAAGGCTGCAGTCATATTGGGTTATGGTCAACCCTAATGACCTCACGTTAACCTGTTCATCATCAGAGACTATTTCCAAATAAGATCACATTCACAAGTCTCAGGGGCGGTTAGGACTACAACCTCTTTGGGAGGGGATACAATTCAACCCATAATAAATGCATGAAAATATGTAGTTGACAGTGAATGAGTCTGGGACTCGTGAAGATCTAAGAAGATATATAGATTGAGATGTTTTCAGGTTGTAGATCATAGTGGAAATGGGTGATTTCACCTAGAGAGATTGTACATAAGGAAAAAGGAACAGGGAAAGTTGCCATTTAAAGGAGTAGCCTGATAAGACTGACAGGATGTGAGCAGATGCATTAGATGAAAACCAAGAGCAGGGTGGTTGGAAACTATAGGAGAGATTTCAAGAAGGATGGTGTGCTCAGCAGTGCCCAAAGCTCCTGGAAGGTCAAGTAGGGTAAGAACTGGGAAGGTGTCCAGTTAAACTGGGAAGCAAAGAAGCCACTTATGAGAATGGGTTTGTGCAATGAAGGGCACTGAAGCTGATAGCAAGGTTGCTGAGCAAATGGAATGTAAACAGAAGCTATGAGTTTAGGCAGCTCTCATTAATATTAATTCCGAAGGGAAGTGAGTGGAATCACATTGTACGTGTGTGAGTGGGTGGAGTTGGCACTCAGGATGGAAGGGACCTGGGCATATTCATATCATGAGAGGAAAGAGGGAGGAGGGAGGAAGAACTCCAAGCCACAAGAGGGAGATGAAAGGGACAACTGATAGATCTAAGTCCTTAAAAGTTAGAAAAATCAAACATTAAGTTCAGTAATCACTGTTTTTAATGAGGGACCCAAAGTTTTGAGGTAAAGAAATAGAGCTGAAAGAAATGTAGGACCCATGCAGTCATGGAGATACTTATGTCCAGAGGCACCCTCAAATTACTTCATGGTCAGACTGAAGCCCTTCTTAGCTACATACTATTTAAATTCTGGAAGCTTAGACTTTTAGCAGTAGTGATAGTCATTTCAAAGCAGGTCACTGGATTAACCAAAGGTATTGTGCTTGAGGTGGAGAATGAGTCTCAGTGCCTGGTGCCCAGTGGCCATGGAATAAATACTGGCTGGTGCTCTTTAAAAAGCTTGCACCTGTTTGGTATGTAGCAGGACTAAATTTACAGATGTGGGGGATGGCTCCGCGGGTTAAGTGCTCGCCTTGCCGCCCTGGAGGCCCGGGCTCGTGCTGAACTGGGGTGTGCTTCCCATGTGGGAGGCACCCCCTCCTTGGTTCTCGCCCTGCAAGGCTCACGCCCACCTGTGTGGAATGAAACTATGTGGAAAACTGATGACGTACAACTGTGGAGACTGCTCTGGGCCCTCCCCCCTCCCTCACTGTCTCTGTCAAAAACAATAAATTCTTTTTAAAAATTTACAGATGTGACCCTAAGATACAACTTTCTATATATTTTATAACCAAAATCTTATCTTGCTTTAGAGGTCCCATTCTGCAATGAGGCAGAAGGTTGGGTGGATGAATGGATGGGTGGATGATAGATCCAAGTATGTGTAGCTCAATAGATGATAGATAATAGATAGGAAATTAGGTGTATAGAAATAGATAACATTAAATACAGTTAATATAGTTTGTGGGTTAAATGAAATATGGGCCACAAGTTCAATTTTTCTTATTGGAGTTCAAAGTGCTCTCTTACAATAGTGATGAACTCTTTAATTGTCCCTGCGGTTGATGTCCCAGAGACTTTTATTTTATATTTTTTCTATCTATCTGTCTATCTAATCTATCTTCTAAACAACTGGACAGTGAGTTGCAGACACAATTTATCCCTTTGATAAATAACCCCAGTATAATTACCAAGGTCATTAAGTTTAGCATTGACATAAAACTATTACCTAATATGTAGTCCATATTCAAATTTTATCAGTTGTCTCAGTAATGTTCTTTTTAGCAATTTTGAAAAGGACTCCATTCAGGAATATGAATTGTAGTTTGTTGTTCTTGTGTTTCTGTTAGTTTTAGTCACTGTTAATCTGGAATGTGCTTCAGCCTTTCTTTGTCTAAAGACATTGATTGATTAATTTGATTTTTTTTTCAGTACAGCCTCATTATTTTGCTGAATGTTCCTCAATTTGGATTTGTTTCTGTTTCATTCTGATTAAATTCAGGTTATATATTTTGGGTTGAAATATTCAAATAATGTTGTATTCTCTCAGTACATTATTATCAAGAGACACCAATGATGTTGATTTGCCCATTACTAGTGATCTTAACTTTGATCACTTGGTTAAGATGAGTTCTCCCAAATTTTTTTCCACTGTAGAGTTAGTATTTTTCACTTCATGATTAGTGAGCAATTTGTGTGTATGGCAGAGATTACTTTGAGACCATGTAAATATATTGTTCCTCATCACACTTCACTGAATAGTATAGCATCTGCTGATGATCCTTGCCTGGTGTTTGCAAAATGGTGATTTTATAACTTCATCAAATTAGTTGGTATTCTACTGTAAGTAATCTTTTGCCCTCCCTCCCTCCTCCCTCTCCCTTTCTTTCCTTCCTTCCTTCCTTCCTTCCTTTTTTCTTTCTCTTTCTTACCCTTTCTCTCTCTCTCTCCTCATCTTTCTCCCTCCTTCACTCATTCTTTTTAGCATGGACTCATGGATTCTTTTTATTTATTTATTTTTATTATTTGTCTTTTTTTTTTTACTGTGTTGACATTGGTAATTTTTTCTTTCTTAATTGTTAAATGTATTGGGGTGACATTGGCTGGCAAAAATTACATAGGTTCCAGTGTACACTTCTGCATTGCGTCATCTATGTGTTGCATATGTGCTCTCCACCCAGAGTCTGTTCTCTTTCCATCGCATATATTTGATGCCCCCGCCCTACTCCCCCCTCCCTCCCCCCTTAACCCCAGGTAACCACTAACCTATTGACTGTGCCCATGAGTCTTTGTTTCTTTGTTACTTTCAGTTTTATATTCCACCTATAAGTGAGGTCATATGGTTCTTGATTTCTTCAGTCTGACTTTTCTCACTTAATATGATGATCTCAAGTTCCATCCATGTTATCGCAAATGGCAGTATTTCATCTTTTCTTATCAGAGTAGTATTCCATTACAGGATAATATGATAATTCTATTCGTAATTTTTTGAGGAATCTCCATACAGCCTTCCATAGTGGTTGTACCAGTTTACATTCCCACCAGCAGTGTATGAGGGTTCCTTTTTCTCCACAGCCTCTCCAGCACTTGTTATCCCTTGTCTTGTTGATTAGTCATTCTGACAGGTGTGAGGTGGTATCTCATTGTGGTTTTAATTTGCATCTCCCTAATTACTAGTGATATTGAACATTTTTTTATGTATCTGTTGGCTGTTTGTATGTCTTCATGGGAGAAGTGTCTGTTCAGGTATTCTGCCCATTTTACAATTGGATCATTTGTTTGTTTTTTGTTGTTGTTGAGCTGTACAAATTCTTCATATATTTTAGCTATTGACCCCTTATCAGAGATATTATTTGCAAATATTTTCTCCCATTCAGTTGGTTGGTTTCCTTTTTATTTTGTTGATGGTTTCCTTTGTTGCTTTGTAACAGAAGCTTTTTAGTTTAATAAAGTCCCATTCTTTTTTTTACTTTTACTTTCTTTGCCATTGAGGTCAAGTTCATTAAGTCCTCTCTGAACCCAATGTCTATAAGTTAATTTTTTTAAAGATTTACTTTATTGTTTTTGACAGAGACAAAGAGAGACAGAGACAAAGAGAGACAGAGAGAAGGGGAGGGCCCAGGGCAGTTTCCATAGCTGTGCATCATCAGTTTTCAACATGGTTTCATTCCACACAGGTGGGCAGGAGCAGCGTAGGGCAGGAGCCGGATTGGGGGCTTCCCGCATGGGAGGCACACCCCCCTCGAGTCAGGGGCCAAATGGGGGTGCAAAAACTGAACTAGGGGCCTCCTGCGTGGGAAACACTCCCCAGTTCAGTATATGGGTTCACACAGGCCCTGCCAGGATCAGGATTCGATCCTTGGTCCCCAGGGCTGCAAAGAGAATGCTTAACCCACTGAGCCATCCCAGCTTCCCTCAAGGTCTTTAAGTTTATTACTGATGTTTTCTTCTTTGCAGTTCATTGCTTTGGGTCTTATGTGGAGGTGTTTGATTCATTTTGCATTAATGTTGGTATATGGTGACAGTTCACAGTCCAGATTCATTCTTTTGCATGTGGTTTTCCAATTGTGCCAGCACTACTAACTGAAGAGGCTTCCTTTTCTCCATTGTATATTTTTTGCATGAATTCTTATTTTATTCAATGGGTTATATGATGTTACAATTTATTTTTATGTGTTAATTGTGCCAGCTTTTGCCAGTAAAAAGTTTTTTAGGCTGACTTTTATGTCCTTGGGAATATTCCTTTCAAGGTATACTCATTGCTGCTGGGCTGTCATTGTTTCTATACCCTTTCATTGGAAAATGCTACTTCTGATTCTCTTTCTAATGATACCTATGAACTATGATAAAGGATCCTTCCCTGCTTTCTCCCATTCTAGAATTTTATCTCCCTCTCCAACACTGAGAATGCTGACATCTAATAAAATCAATATGTTTGCTAATTTGTTCAATCTTACAACATACCCTAAGTAGTTGCAGAAGCACTACCCCCCACTGTACCCTGAAAACAAAGCAAACCTGCTAAGCAACTTCAAGATTTGCTTTCAGTTCTTGTATTCCCCCTTTAAACTAAGACTTTGAAATGACTTAGGTTGTCCCTATTTTTTTCTTTACTGTGTATTTCTTTGAAATACAGTAAGGATTACTGTTTCTATTTGTATTTAATTTAGAATTTTATCTCCATCCTTGATTATTTCATTTTATTTTCTTGAGCATATAAATCATTAATTACAGTTCAAAATTTAAAACTATATGTACAGATATAGTTCCCTATCCCTTTCACCCCATTATCACCCACTTCTACATGTAAGTAATTGCATTCATCTTGGTTTATCTTTCTCATGTTTCTTTCTACAAAATAACAAGCAGGCATTTCAACTCCAGAAGCAGCAGCTCCAACAGAGGCATGAGTTTGCATTTCTACTCACATGGCTGCCCCATCTACACTGCTGTCAGGAGACATTTACTGCCTCATTTGCCACAACGAATACTTCTTTTATAATGATAAAAATCTTAAGTTTCTGCCTTTTTGCCCAACAATGAGTAAGTTAAACAATCTCCATAATGTGAAGAGCAGGTGATCAGTGAACAGTTGACATATTTATGGAAATAATTCCTGACTGAGCTTTCTAAAGGCACCTTCTACCCAAACAGACTTTGTGCCTGGGCAACCCAACCTGCACACATAGACACAAAACACACAATGCAGGGAAACAGGGGATGGCTCAGCAGGTTGAGCACTAGTCTTATAGCCCCGGGGTCTGAGGATTGAATCCCGGCCCCAGCCTGTGCAAAGCCGTATGCTGAACTGGGGTGTGCCGCCAGTTCAGTTCTTGCCAGGGCCCAGGTGGGAGACCCCTGGTCCAGTTCCTGCCCTGCACAGCCCTGTGCCCATCTGTCTAATAAAACTATATAAAAAACTAATGACGTGCAACTATGAATACTGCTCTGGGCCCTCCCCCGTGATCTGTCTCTCTCTGTCTGTCTCTCTCTCTCTCTGTCAACAACAATAAAAATAAAGCTTTAAAAAAATAAATTAGGGAAAGCTGGGATGGCTCAGCAGGTTAAGCGCTCGCTTTGAAGCCCCGGGGACCGAGGATCGAATCCCGGCCCCGGCCCATGCGGACCCACATGCTGAACTGGGGTGTGCCCTCAGTTCAGTTCCTGCCCTGTGCAGCCCTGTGCCCACCTGTGGAGTGAAACTATATGGAAAACTAATGTCGACTATGGAGACTGCTCTGGGCCCTCCCCCTTCTCTCTGTCTCTCTCTGTCTCTGTTTCTCTCTGTCAAAAATCAATAAAATAAATCTTTAAAAAAATAAAAATTTAAAAAAATAAATTAAAAAAATGGAAAATATATTTAAAAAACACATAAAGCACAATCAAGACATACACACAGCACAAGACACACCATACACAAGATACACCCAGACACACAATGCATAAGACAAACACAGCACACAAATACACATGCAACACCAAGACACAGACACATGGGATATACATACTACACATGCAACACATAAGATACACACAAACAGCACCACACACTCAACAAAGAAGCAGTTGTTTTCTGTGTGGCACCACCAGCCCAGAGGCTTCTGAGAGCCCACAATCACGAAATGATTAGTTGAAATAGTACCACCATTATTTTGAAATACCTTGTCCTGAAAAGAAAATATCCTAATAAGCTTTTGATCCACTATGAAGGATCTGTCATTTGGAACAAGTAAATTTATCTGTCTTTTTCTCTGAATCATTATTTCTGTTCCTCATTGTGAGGCTAACAATGTAATTGAGCTGTCATCGTTCCAACTTAGGTAATAGATGTTTCTGGCAAAATGCTTCAAATGTACTACGAACTAGAAGGTAAACTTGAGGGACACTTTACTTGTGGTGTTTGGGCTCAAAACACGATGTCACTGGAGCTATTTTTTGCACTTGGACCTCAGATGAAAATCTGTATTTAAGTAAATATTTTTACCTTTCCCCCATCATTTCAGTTCTTTAATCCTTCATCAAACAATTCAGGAACCTTACCTAAAAGTAGACAAAGTGTAGTTTGATAAATAACAGTATCTTTGTCTCTATTATATCTCCTCTTGGTCAAATGAACGGCTTCATGCTAGATTGCTTCCCCAGGCATCATGTAGAATAATTTTGTGTGTTTATAAAATTGCCATGTGGAAAATTACTAAATGCTCCGGAGACCTGCACCAATCAAATGTCTTCTGGTGTGGCCTGTGGGGACGGGTTTGGGATGCCTTTCCTGACCCGGGGCCTGTGGAGTGCTCTGTGGAGAGAAGCTGCAATCAGCTGAGCTCTGGGCAGAGACGCAGACGAGGCAAGGGGTTCCAGCTCTGCCCCAACACAGATTCTTTCAACTGCTCCTGTCTTGTGCCCGGAATTGGTGGGGGGTTTTGCTTTGATTTCATATGAAGCTAAAAAGCCAGGATTCTGATACTTTTTTCTCAGGTTTAGTTATGACAAAATGTCTGGTGGCAATGGGGGTCCCTTTTATTGTAGCTTCAATGTGGAGTGAAAAGGCAAGGAATAAATGAAGAGGGAGCTACATCAATTCACACATAAGTGTGACCCTCCACACCAGTTTGGGTGGAATCCTTCCTCACCTCTTCCAGCTCCTGCTGGTGGCTGGTGGCCCTGGGGTTCCCTGTGCATCACCTTCCTGTGGTGTTCTCTCCATGTCTCTGTCTTCCCACAGTAATTTTCTCTGCTTATAAGGACATCAGTCATATTGGAATAACTGAATCACATCGCCAAGACCCTACTCTCAAATAAGGTCACAGCCACAGGTATGTGGGGACTTCAAACCTTTTGGAGACACAAGTCAGCCCATAGCAAGTACCAACTTAGGGCTTTTCCAGGTTGCATGTGAGACCCACGTGAAAGCCAGCTGATGTCGGTTGCAGCCCCACGTGGGGTCGTGCTCATAGCAATGACAGACCCACACCCCAAAGTGACAGGTGCCTTCATGAGGGTCTCTGCAGAGAATGCCAGAGGGGGCCTGTTCCTCAATCACCACCAAACTTCCCTGCATTCCGACTCTCCCTTGGACAGAAAACTTCTCTCTCTTCTCCAAATCCAGCATCTTCACCATCTGCCTCCCCTTTCGCCTCCAGAACCCACTCTGTCTTCTTGCTCCAAACACTCTCCTGCTGTTTTAACTTAAATATGCTTCTCTTGGCCCTGGGTCTTCCACTCCCACCTTGGCCCTGAGGTGGCAGAAGAGAGAAGTTGCACCAGATTTTACTTGCGGGCAGGGGGTCGGGAGGAGGAATTTTCTGTGACTACTTGGGCATTCTTTTTCATCCCTGCCACTCAAGCCACAGAGCCAAATTCTGTGGCTTAACAAAGAGAACGAGACATGCTCCATGGGGGACAGTCCCTCAGGGAGGCCGACACCCTCACTCCTCGGCCATGGGATGATGGCCCTGTCTTCTGGCTCTGTCCTCAGAATGGCTCAGCTCTGCCATTTCACTTCCTGCTTCCTCAAACTGCCCAGAGAAGGCCCGATGATCAGTGGGTTCTTGCCTGGTTTGTCTCCGGATGCCGTCAGCCTTCGGAGAAGCTGGACATGACTCAGGGGCAGTCACAGTGGATGAGGAGGACAGAGTCTCATGGTGAGGCACCTTGTAGGGGCTGGTAGCACTCAAGGTCATGGGGAAGGGAGAGGCCCAGGAGGGGCTGGTGGCCTCCAAGGGAGGTGGGGGAGAATGGCAGGCAGGGGACACAGGCAGAGCGAGGGTGTGTGAAGGGCTGGGCTGCCGCTGGGCCATAGGGTGAAGAAGACCCCCATGGAACGATAGCAGGGGCGTGAGGTGAGGGTCACAGCAGAAGTGAGGGAAGCTGGGACCGTATTCCCACATGTGTGTCATATATAGTTTAGGAGTTGCCTATACCTTAATCCAACTCATCAGATCGTTACCAAATTGATTCAATGTAGTTATTCAATGCTGGGTACATGGAGAGAGGGGTGGGATACCAAAAAGAACGAGAAACACTTCTGTCCTCAGGAAGTTTCCACTACTGCAGCAGGTCCTGGGACCCACTGGTGCAGAGCCTGGGGGCTGCAAGTGTGCTCTATCCCTTCTGCCTCCTCAGTGCTTTGCTCCTGGCAAGAGGTGCTGAGTAACTAGCCCCAGATTGAATCAATTTTCTCCACAGTGAGATGAATTCTTCTTAAACAATTTGTGTCTGCCAGTAGATCAGCTGTGGGTCATGAAAACTTGATTTGTTTAACCTCTCTTTGAAAGAAATAAAACTGTCTGGCATTGCAGGGTTTGACAAATGACACAGCTGCTGTGGTGTGCTGGTTCGTGGTCACATCGAATGGGGAGCGTTTATAAGCTCACAGCCCCCATGCTCACTAACCCAGCCCCACCACGGCTCAGGAGCAGGAGAGGAATAAGGCAAGTCCTGACGGCGTGGGGGTCCGGGAGTGTTGCTGTTGGCAACCACTGGCGGCCCGCTGGTGTGCACAGCGGAGCACTGATGAGCCCTTCCCTGGTTTGCGAAGAACGTGACACCAGTGGAGGTCCCAGCTCGGGACGAAAAGACATGGGAACGCCAACTTCCTTCCCTTTCTTTCAGCTCTGCCTTCCTTGACAGGAGTTTTGGGTTCCTAAAAGACCCTCCAGGCCGAAGTGATGAGCAATTTGGATTTTGGGGTGGGTGGAAAGGTAATCCTCCCTCTAACTTGTAACATAAAGAAATGTTGGATCATTCATCTATCCATCAACCATTCACCCATTAATACTTTTTTTTTTTTTTAATTTATTTTTATTGTTTTTGACAGAGAGAGAAATACAGAGACAGAGAGAATGGGGAGGGCCCAGAACAGTCTCCATAGTTGCACATCATTGGTTTTTCCACATAGTTTCATTCTACAGGTGGGTGGGGCTGCACAGGGCAGGAACTGGGCCGGGGTCTCACCCCGGTGAGAACTGAACTGGGGGCACTCCCCAGCTCAGCATATGGGTCCACACGGGCCGGGGCTGGGATTCGATCCTTGGTCCCCGGGGCTGCAAATCGAGCGCTCAGCCCACTGAGCCATCCCGGCTTTCCCTCATTAATAATTTTAAGAACCAACTCTCTGTAAGGCACAGTGCAGGAATCCCAGAAGATTCAGAATCTAAAGGATCATGGGTCCAGCACCTAAGGAGCCTACAATTTATCAGGAAGGCCAAGAAGATAGACTATAACAGGTTCAGTATGGTGCGAGGAAATTCCTATACTTGGAGGGTAGAACACAGCACAGAAATAATGGAAGGAATGCTGGAGGGTGGAACTCATCCCAACGTAGCTGGTGTTCCCTGGACAGTTGTCTCACCATCACTGGACACAGCTCCCATCCATCAGTGGACCCTCACACTGGACACAGCGCCTGTCTGTCATCATTGGACACAAGGTACGATGCCCGGCCATTCAGGCTTCTAAACCGCCCAAAGGATCAGGTTCCTGTGTGTGAGCAGCAGGCCAGCCTCAGGACTCACAGGTAGTATAGGGCAGGTGACAGAGTAGGGATCTGCCTCGCTGGGCTAACTCCTGTTCCCAACAGCTATGGCTGCGTGCATGATGACAGTCATAGAAGTGATATCGTGGTGAGCTGTCACTGTCTAAAGCTTTCATCCTTAGAGTGTATTTCCTTCTGGGTTTAATTTTTAATGAGGTGTTGAGTGAGATTCATGTTTGATCAGTGAATTGGCTTGAAGCATACATTTTTTATGCAATTAGTCATATGCTCTCAAACCTGATCCTTCTTCTCAACCTAAAATTTTTCCTTCAGGAAATTACCAGAAGGAAATCCAAAAGTTTGGGGACCTTGAAGTCTGTACTCCTAAGGCTCCTTTCTGATGCTGACCAGAGGGTGAGCTTTGCAGGATTCTTAAGAAGGTGTGGCAGGTGAGAAGGGAGCCCAGAGTATGTGCATGGCTCTGTTTTCCCCCAGATTCAGCGTGGACTTCAGAAAGTTATCCAGCACTTTGTATGTCCACTGTCCAGAGCACTAGGGGCACCAGAATGCAGGAGGTGAAATGGTTCCTATGGGGGACTTTGCAAAAATGTCCCATCAATGTAGAGGGGGTATCTTCTAACCAGCCCTCCAAGCATTTTGTGTGAAGAAACTGGTATGTCTTTTCCCCTGAGGATGGGCTTCCCCTGCGGACGGGGGAGAGGAGCGATCTGTGAAGCCCTCCAGGAGAGAGCAGCACCTGTGTTGGGGAGTGTCTGGGGTAGAGGCAGGACTGTTGGAGGAGGTCTCCTTCCCAGGGCCTCCTGGAGGGAGGGCCCAGGCCATTGAGGCTTGCTTGGATAACTGTTACACCTTCCTCCTGCTGGTGAGAGACTTCTAAAGGGAGAGAAGCGGAAGTCTGGAGAAGGGGGCTGGATCTGTTGTCCCTCAAGTGCACACTGGCTGAGATGGTTTCATGCTGGCGAGGACCCTCGGCCCTCAGACCTCTCTGCCTGGAGGAGAGGAGCTGAAGGGTGCCCGCCAGCACCTGCAGTTTACAGTCACTCACTGGGTGACTCCCAGGAACATTTGCATTTTCTGAGAGGACAGGACAGTGTTAGCTCAACACAACTGCAGATGTGCATGCCAGGTTTTGTGGCTCCTAGACATGACAAAAACTGAAGGGCGAGGATCATCCCAGAACCCTTGCTCTGTTTTGTGCAGACTAACTCTGTCCCTACAGCTGGCCCTGTGTCTACTGACACCCTGAGCAGCAAAGTTGAGGAACCGATGAAAATATGTCATGATATCACAACATCTGTTTAACCCTATCCTCATCCCACATTCTATCAGGGTTGTAAACCGTTTCCCCAAATGAGCGTTTGTTCATTTATTTTTTGCTTCCAGTACTACATATAATATTATTTGGATAAAAGAAAGAGGAAGGAAGACAAAGAGTGTCCATATAAATAAAATTTTAAGTTTTCAGATTTGGGGGGCACATTTATAGGTACTTTAATGGGACTTTCCTTGAAAGAGAAAGCAGTTGAAATGCAAGTGCGGGGAAAACATATCAGCGTAGCTAGTTTTCCCCCACTTCCACGTGCTCAGGTGGCCATGGGGTTTGGGAGTCAGCCCCCACTCCACATTGTCAAATTCGCCATCAGCAGTTGGAACCCTTATTTTCGACAAGGAGACATAATATGAGGAGGCCATCCACTAATTTTCGTAAGTAGTTGATTGCGCTCACAAGTTGTCAATCATGAAAGTCATCAGCCTCCAGATAGATGAATGATAAACCTGCTGGCCAACGTCTGACCCAAAAGACTGAACCTCCATGGCTGGGGCTGGACAGTCATAGGGATGAGTAACTGGAGGCAGTTCACTAGGGAAAACCAACCACTTGGGAAACAGGTCTGAGAGTGACTCACAGCAGCCTGGGCACACCGGGAGCTCCCCCTCAGGTGGCTGAGATTTGAGAAGCCAGAGTGTCCCCTCGCCTCATGCACTGTGACTCAGAGAATGGCTCTAGTGCCAGTGGAGCTACATTCAAAGCTCACTCCCTCCTCCCTGTGACCCTGGGCTGGTGTTCCAGCACCCAGGGCTCAGCTTCCTAGTCCTAACCTGGAGAAAAGAATGCTCACTCACCACAACTCTTGGTGGATTAATTTGTTCAACAAACGCTAGTCTCCACCCCAACTAGTCATAACAATCCTGTTGTAGGAAGTCCTAAACTAGCCTCAGGTCATCCTCCCTTTAAGTGGATTCATCAATAAACACCACATTGTTACCTTCACCATCAACAAACTGAACCCCTAAATGATATATTCTAAACACAGGATGACATAATGGTTGTGCCAATGAAGACATAAGAGAAAAATGTGTTATCAGCCCTATTTCCTTTTCCAAGTTCATATAGAAATCTCTTTATACATATACCCTGTTTGTTATATCTCCCTGGAGAACCCTGATAGAGTCCCCAGGAAGTGAGTGTCAGCGTCATGGTCAACAGGCTTAGCCTTAGCCTGAGGCTGAATGGGGCCTTGAAGAAGTCATTCAAGTGGTTTTGAGTTTTGTTTTTTGCCAGAAGTAAAATATACAACAGCATGATAATTATTTATTCATTTTCTAAAAACATTGACAGAAATTTGAGCTGCTGATAAGCAAACCCTGTATAAGCTGGTAGAAGTTTGAATAAAAAGCATGTAGTGAGGACTCGGCGTGACCAAAGAAGCCTATGGCCTGAGCAGCGAGGGCCTCATGAGGGGCATTTACCTGGATCAAGGTGCCTGCTCCAGGAGGCGGCCCACAGCTATCCCTGGGCAGGTTACCAAGCCCATCTCTGAGTGAACTTGAAGAGGTTGCTTTGAGGATGCTGACTTCTGCTAACAAAGATGACAAGAACAGAGGGACACACAGAACATCAGTTATTCACTCTGCTTTTAGCACCTTGTCTGTTCAGGCACACAAAACACAAGGGTACATAACGCAGACACACCCCGTACCTCTTGGAGCTAACTGTCCTGTTGGGACACATAGCAAAAGGGGAGTTACAATTCAGTACTATGAGTGGGGAGTGCAAGGTTCACAGGAGATGTTTCACTTAGGGGGGGTTGTGGAGGGTTGTCAGGGGAGATTTTCCAGAGGAGGGAGATCCATGCAGAGGGAATCTGGGGTGGACACTGCAGAATTGACTCAATTTCCTTTCCTATGATTTCTTTGCAGGCCGACCCATCTCCTGAATGAGACTGTATTCCTTCAGCTACTTTAATGCCACTTCTCTTGTGTTAAAAAACAAAAAACCCAAGGTTCTAGAACATATTCCCCACCCAGTGACTTTGCTCCATTAATATTAAATTCAGTATATGAAGGTTTTATGTTTAGTTTTATAAATTATAGTGAATGATCATGATAAATGATCATCTCCTATAAGGATAACCTTTAACATCTAATAGAAGTTGACAATGTTTGAACTACCTGATTCCACACACAAGGCACGTTTCTTCTAACATCAAACAGATATGCATCACCCACTGTATTTATTCATAATCTTGGGTTGTAAGAAATGCCGACAAGCTTAGTCTGGCTGAAACAAGAAAAGGAAACAATGACATTTAGTACAAGGGCTGTCTCATGAACACAAAAGCTGGAATGCACAGAAGCCTCCCTTAGGAAGTGCCTCCAACCAGAAACTGCAGAAACCAGTGTGTGGTTTCTCCATGTTCCGTCTCTGCCTCTTTCTGTGCAACTGCTTGGTGTACTCAACTCTCTCTCTCTCACACCTCTTTCCCCAACCTGTCACTGCGTTTCACTGGTCTCTGATTTAAACCAAGGGTTCCAACCACATGTAGAGATCAACTGGCAAAAGATGAAGCCCCGTCCCAAATTCCCAGCAGCACCTAGCCCGGTCCAGCCTCTGGGGTGGGAAGTGAGCCATCCAGAGCACATGGCTTCCAAGGACAGAGCTTTCCTGCTATGGAAGGAACTCTAAGTAAGGAAGCTGTTCCCCACAGGGCCTCGCATGTTCCAGAGAAAACAATGGCATACGTGGGCAGCCTTTCACTCACTGTAAAGACACTTTGCATACCTGTATCCCTGTCCAGTATGCATTTCTCTCATACTTAAACAGTTAAACTCTCAGCAACAATAATACCTATTTCCAAAGATTTTCTCATATAGATGGCAGGATGGATAGGCAGGAAGCAGAATCATAAACTTTTAACTGGAGAGCTAACTGCTACAGAGAGAGGCAGTCCATAAAAGTTTCTGATTCACCAAGTTCATTTATAATATCATTTTGCTAGAAGTTCTCTCCCCATAATAACCTCAGGGGCAGCAGTGGGCTTCCCAGAACAGTCCATCAATATCCAAAATATTTACTTATTTATTTATTTTTGGCATTTGAGAAGTGTTCTCAACCCCACAAGGACATTTTTTTTAAGATTTGTTTTTATTGTTTTTGACAGAGAGAGACACACACAGAGACAGAGACAGAGAGAAGGGGGAGGGCCCAGAACAGTCTCCATAGTTGCACATCATTGATTTTTTTCCACATAGTTTCATTCCACAGGTGGATGCGAGGCTGCACAGGGCAGGAACCCGGTGAGAACTGAACTGGGGGCACTCCCCAGTTCAGCACATGGATCCACACGGGCCGGGGCAGCGATTCGATCCTCAGTCCCCGGGGCTGCAAAGTGAGCACTTAACCCATTGAGCCATCCCGGCTTCCCCTGATTTTTTAAAAAACAAAATCTTCAACATTTTTTTGTCATTTATGTATTGAAAGCTGTTTTTAAGTGGTATTATAGTCATAAACATGAACAAATAAAGCAATACTGTATATGGAAATCCAGTTGAGATGATACATTTTAGATGTGTGGTAATTTTCTAATACTTCTGAAAAATAAAAATGGACTACATAGCTAAAATACGTATATTTGTAAATACTGTTTTATAGAATGAAAGTAAACACAAAAATTTTTTTAGTAAGCTTATAAATACTTCACATACCATAGAAGAGCCAATGTGGAAATTATATTTCAGAAAATACCAGTAAATAAAAAGCAAGCTACAATATAAAATAAATTAAAGTGAATTTATGTGAAATTTATTTTGACAAAGCAAATATATTACTAAAAATTGGTACAAAACATAAAGCTAAATAAAATAAGCTTAAATGATTCTTTAAAAAGTTATCCACAGCACATGTAAACAAGAACATATTCTAATAAAAGTAAATATACAGTATAAAACAAAATAATACATTTAAAATAATTACACTGTCAGGTATCCAAGAAAAGCAAAAATTTCACTAAATAATACCTGGTACGTAGTAGGGGAAAAGTAAATTCTTCTTGAAATTAGCCTAAATCTAGTAGTACCGTAATTCCACCATTGCTTTGGAGTCATGTATCCAGGTAGTATTATGCACTGCGAATTTTAGAGATAGAAAAGTCCCAGATTCTGCACCCCATTGGCTGCCATAGATTGTCTTTGCTCTGGTATCTTGCAATGTCTACCTCCATCAGTAGGGGGCAGCAGTACTACCCATATCACTTGCTTGACCATCTGTTAACCCCCACTGAACACACATTCTGAAAGAAGGGAATTGAAGCCTAAGTGAGTTAAGGATACATCAAAAAAAATAATAATACATATGGTACTTAATACACAATATCAATCCTCAGTTTATCTGGGTGTGATAAGTAGGGGAAGTCACCTATAACT
Source organism: Craseonycteris thonglongyai (assembly GCA_004027555.1). NCBI lineage: Eukaryota > Metazoa > Chordata > Mammalia > Chiroptera > Craseonycteridae > Craseonycteris > Craseonycteris thonglongyai. The sequence continues at coordinate 18,475 of PVKE010008389.1, read as the reverse complement.
CCATATCAGAATGAAAACAAAACCATAGCCAGTTCCCAATTATTGAGGGAAAGTGAGGGATTTCCAGGCCTTTTACCTGCTGTGAACCAGGAAATACAGCCATCAATCATCTCCTGTCCCCACTCCCAGTAGGAGCCAGTCCTAGTGCTAAAGAGTGCTAAGTTGTGTTAATGAAATGTACCATCCCATCCACAATCTATATATGGTCAGAGACATTTCATTGTTCTATATCCATTTAAGAGGAAAATAACTAATCACAATTAAACTAAAAAACATTGTTTTTTTCAACATTAAGACTTTTTATTTCATACTTGTCAAGAGAGCTATTTTTGACTTATTTAGAAATAAGTGTTTTTCAAATATCACTTCTTTAGATACATAAATAGGAAAAACAGGCAAAAAGAATTGGTTAAGATTCCTTTGTACTTTGTCAAGTTCGGGTCTGTCTTCTAAATCACGTCCCACCCAGGGACACACATGTCAGGCTCCTCACACTACACCAGCAGGAGCATGACCGAGCATTTATGAAACGGTCCACAGCAGCTCTGTCCTGGAAGATTCTAGCAGGTGAGGGGACAATGCAGTGAGCCAAGATATCTGCCTGGCCAGAGTGACAAGATGAAGCATCCTGAATCCAGAGATGATAAGATGTGAAAAAGTGGGCATCTTAAACTTGATACTATATGATGAGTAGCACGTATAAATAAATACATTTGTATGTGTATAAACAAATACTTTATATATGTGTGTATTTATCCAATAGGTATTTTATATATAAGAATACATATAAAAAGATAAAAAATAATATATGTACTAAAATATTAGTAGTGCTTATCTCTGGTGGTGGAATTTGAGTTGAATTTGAGTGATTCTTCCTTTTCCCCTTTCTGTTTTATTGTTTCCCAGTTTTGTACATGAAACTTGAATATTGTTTTTGAGTAAAAATGTTACTATAAGAAAATAACATTCAATAGAATTTCATTTCAATCACAGTGAATTTTTGTTTTTCTTATGGAACATGGAAAGCTGATTCTCAAATTTATACAAAATAAGAGAAGGTCCGAGTGTAGCTGAATCCCCTGGAAAGAACAAAGTTGGGGGCATGCCCTCCAAAAGCTGAAAACAGTTCATGAAGCTAAATAGTTAGAAGGGCGTGCACTGGGTGTGAGGATGAATACACACATATAGACAGCAGGGTCAAAAAAGGGATCCGAGAACCAGCCCACTCCTACTCGGAAACGGACTAATGTCTCAGCAGCTATGTCTAGTGTAATAAAGGTAAACATGTGCTATTTAATAAGTAGTACTGAGGCAATGCACTAACCATAGAGGAAAATAATATTAGATTATTATTTCATGCCATATTTAAAATATCAATTTCACGTGGATTAAAGACTTAAATGTGGGGGGAGGGGGCATCAAATATATGGTGATGGAAAGAGAACTGACTCTGGGTGGTGAGCACATAATGCATTACACAGACGATGGATGTATTGTAGACTTGTACACCTGTAACCTATGTAATTTTTACCAACCAATGTCACCATAATAAATTTAACAATTAATTTTTTAAAAGACATAAATATAAAAAAAACTATGAAATAAATAAAATAAATAAATAAACAGAAAGGAAAAAAAAAAGAAATTCTTGTAAGATAATATAGAGATCCTGTATAACCTCAGGATAGAGATGGACCTTAACACACATACACACACACACACAAAACAATTAAAAAAAAACACCTGATACTTTGAACTATGTCAAAATTAAGAACATTTTATTAATTAGAAGTTGCCATCAAGAGATTAAAAAGCAAGATAATTAAGTTCTATAGACCTTCCATACAACATTGTGCCCATAGTGACTATTACTGTATCCTGCACGTACAATTTTAAGAGGGTAGCTCTCATGTTAACTGTTCTTACCACAATAAAAAGAAAAAAATTGAGGGGATGCTGGGATAGCTCAGCAGTTGAGCGCTTGCCTCATAGTCATGAGGTCTGGGGATCAAATCCTGGGTCCAGCTTGTGCAAACCCATACGCTGAACTGCATGCATCACAACTGGTAACTATTGGGATGGTAGTGAAGGTTCTGACCTCCCATGCGGGAGGTCCTCAGATCTGTTCCCACCCCATGCATCCCACATCCACCTGTGTGGAATGAAATTATGTCACAACTAATGATCTACAATGGTAGAGACTGCTCTGGGCCTTCTCTCTCTCTCTTTCTCTCTCTCTCTCACCTTCGGTCAAAAACAATAAAATAAATCTTAAAAACAAATACATAAACAAAAAAGCTGTCTCTGAGTGGTGAGCTCATGATGCAACATATAGACAATGTATTGTAGAATTGTGCACCTAGAACCTATGTAATTTTACTAACCAATGTCACCCCAATAAATTTAATAAAACAATTTAAAAAAATAAATTAAAAAATTAAAAAGACAATTAGGAAGTAGAAAAGAGGCTGGCAACACATATAACTGATAAAAGATTAATGTCCACAATATGTAGAGAATTCACGTAAGTCAACAAGAGAAACACAAATAACCTAATAAAAAAACATTCAAAAAACACTATCAAACAGTTCTCAGAAATGGAAACACAACAGGCCCATAAATATATGTGCAAGTCTCAACTTTATTAACAATTAAAGAAATTTAAAACCAAATAAACTACTATACTGATACCTTGAAATCTGAACATCCCAAAACTTGAACAACTTGGAATCTGAAAGAAAAAATCAAGTAAATTTTGCCTCAGAGTCCAAATGCTGCTTTGGAATCTGAACACTAACATGTTGTTTGCAAGAGACGTATCAACTGTACAGCCTGGAGCTCTATCCAAGTGCCCACTTGTTGTTCCTGGGAGGTATACTTCAAGAGCGGTGCGGGGGAATCTGTCTAACACAGATTGTATAGACAGCAACCCCTACCCCATCATAATGTACAACCAAGCTGTTGCTTGGAAAAACCTCTGGCCTGAATGTGTTGCTGCAAGGGGCGTAGAAGGTTTTGAAGAACCAGCTGTTGTTCCTGACATCATATCTCTGGGCATCTATGGGTTTGGAAATCAGCGAAGAGGATGTGAACAAGTTAGTGGACGATCACAGGACTGAGCTGACAATGAAAGAGCTTCAGCACCTCAACCAGCAGCAGCAGAAAGAAATCTCAGAAGAAATTTCTCCTGGGGAAGAAGAGAGAGACCCTGGAACCATTCTGTCTGGTGAAATCAAGGACCTTCTTAGCATGTGGTCAAAAACCCAGGCAGCTGTTGAGAAGTGGCACCCCAATAAAGCCCTAGTTTACAGGTGTGTTAAGTTGTTTGATGATAACATCATTGAACATTTCAGAAAAGTGCAAAAAGGTCACCAACATCAGTCCACTTTGGAACGTTGGTTCTCAAAAGCAAACACAACCAGTGACCCAAGCCCTCTACAAGTGGTACCATAGCAAAGGGCATTAAAAGACAAAGAATGCAGACACCTGAAGTCATCATGGAAGATGATTCCTCTTCCATCTCTTAAAGCATCCACGTGTGCCACCATCATCATTATATATTTTTTATTTTTTTATTTAAAGATTATTATTACTCGTTAATATTTTACCTTAAAATTAATAAAATTAATATTTTACTTTATTTACTGTTAAAATCATTTTGAAAATCTGAGTTTGTGGCACCCAGGAACAGATTAATCCTGTTTCTATTGTTTAAAAGGGGAAAACTTGTCTTGGAACTCAAATGTTTTGGAACTCGAACAGGGTTCTGGGACAGATTAAGTTCGAATTCCAAGTCATCACTATGTTTTATACTTAGAAGTTAAGCAATAACAATGGTGGCAAGGAGGCGGGTATAACAAAAACAGGCTCTCATTCAATTCTGGTGAAAGTGTAAATTGACAGGGAAAGAAGTGGCTGTTGTCTAATAGATCCCCCAGTAGTAAAATGGATAAATAAGTTGTGACATATTATATAGTAGAATACTATATAATAGTGATAAAGGATGAAATGAAGCTATGTACATTAACTTGATGTATATTGAGCAATAGAAACAAGCCATAAGAGAATATACAACATTCAATCTCATTTGTAAAAGGTTCCTTTTAAAACAACAAAACCACAGGATGTAGTGAAACACACATAGGTGGTAAAACCCTAAGGAAAAGCAATGGAAGGTTATCCTCAAAGGAGGACAAATACACAAATGTGTGTGTGCAAGCTAGCAGGAATCAGCTGGACACATCCCTCAGGAGAGTTGCAGGCCACCAGGCAGGGACCATACTAGATGTATCAATTGGTCTTATGGGGCAGCAGTTCTTACAGCTGGACCGCAGCTCTTAGTCATCCATTCTTAGTCCTGCCCAGCTCAAATCTACATGCTCCAAGCAGCCCTCTGTCCTTTTTCTCCACATGCAGAGTTGCCTTTAAGGACATACTATAAACTGGATGTCTGTGTCCCCCCAAATTCCTGTTGAAATCTAATCTCCAATGTGATAGTATTTGGAGGTGGGAACTCTGGGAGGTGATTAGGTCATGAGGGTGGAGCCCCTCCCTGTGAATGGGATAAGTGGCCTTATAAAAAAGCTCCAACAGAGCTAGCTTCCTCAAAGGACACAAGGAGAAGATGCCACCTATTGTCCAGGAAGTGGGCTCTCCCCAGATAGGAAATCTGCTGGTACCTTGACCTTGGACTTCCAACCTCCAGAATCATGAGAAATAAATTTCTGCTGTTGAAAGTTACCCAATCTGTGCTATTTTGTTATAGTTGCCTAACAAACTAAGACAGGAGGGAATATAGATCCCCAAACACTTGTATTTTGTCCACTGGGCTATAGTTCTTGTTTGTAAACTAGCACCTTGACCTCAGATTTTTGTGAGTTTATTTAATATCAGTTCCTTGACACCTGCTTAATTATTCTGTGCTCACTACTGAAGTTCTGAGCTTGCAAGACTGTCCTCATATGGGCAGGCCCTGAAATGTGGCAACCCTATCAAAGCAATGTCACAGGCAATACAGGACTGTCCCAGATGACCCCAGCTTGCTCTCTGCCTTTCTGATGGATAAATTGTTCCCAACGTGCTGACCCGATGACTGAAGTTGCAGAAGGCTCAGATTAATCAGTCAAGGTCACAGAACTATAAGAAAAAAGCCAGATTGGTTTAATGGCCTTTTCAAAGCAAACAGGGAACAATGGATGTGCCCTGCCATTTGCATGCCTGTGCATCAAAGCCTTGTCACTTGAGGAGGAAGCCTGCCATACATTTTTTTTGTTTAAGATTTATTTTTATTGTTTTTTGACAAAGAGAGAGAGAGATAGAGAGAGACAGAAAGAAGGGGAGGGCCCAGAGCAGTCTCCATAGTTGACAGCATTAGTTTTCCATATAGTTTCACTCCACAGGTGGGTGCAGGGCTGTGCAGGGCAGGAATTGGGCCGGGAGCCTCCCACATAGGCCCCGGCAAGAACTGAACTGGGGCACACCCCAGCTCAGCATGTGGGTCTACATGGGCTAGGCCCAGGATTCGAGCTTCAGGATCTGGGGCTGCAAAGCGAGCACTTAACCTACTGAACCATCCCAGCATCCCCATTTTTTATGTAACTTGATTATGAAAATTCTCCCATGTAGATTGATTTTCTTGTTTTTGTATCATTTCTTCCCCTGCTTAAGACCTTCATTTCAAGTACTAGGTTAAATGAACTGAAAGATGTCACTTGCCCAAAGGTTCCATGACCAGTTGTTTCTGGAATGCTATTTTGTCATTTCCTAGAGCAATACTGTTCTGTGAGGAAATCAAAACATATACATTTAAACTCTTGTGGCCACAAGGAAAGGATTCACAATACAGTAGACTGTCCATTAACCAGAACTCAGTCTTGTGACTGGTGCTTGAGATTTTGCTAGTTGCTTGAGTTCCAGTTAACAGAGAGTCAGTCTACTGGACTTAGAAATAAAGCTTTCCACTCTTTTTACCAACAAGGGTACAAAAAGAGCCACAAAGCAATACATTTACCAGTCCTTTCCTTGATGATTTCCTAAAGACTTATCAGCAAGAATTGATTGAGAATCTTTCAGGAAGTGGGATACTGAATAATGTTGTAAACTATGTCTCCTTGTGAAAGAATTACCTCAGTACCACATGGAGGCTCTCCCTTCTGAGCTTCCTCAAGGTTCTGCCTACACTAGAGAGAGGAAAACCGTATGTGAAAGGAGCCCAGCAGCATTACAGCAGCAACCTCGTGCAGGGATTAAAGAAGAAAAGACCTCTGATGGTAAGAGGTTTGAGGCTGAGGAAAGTACAGAGAAACAGAGGCCAGAATGTTCAGGACTCCGCAAAGCAGTTGCCAGTCTCTGGATCCACAGAAACTGGGAGAAGTAAGTGTATGTTTTTTCAAGGGTGCTAAGCTGTGGTACTTTCTACACAGCAACAGAAAACAAACGTCACCCCATCACAATTGATCCTGTCTGTGTGGGAGGACTGCAAGGTATTATGGATAAACTCACAGGTCTCGGTATCTGCAAAACCTGCATTCCCGTTCCCAATAGCCAAGCTGCGTGACCTTGGGCATATTGCTTGTTGTCTCTGAGCCTCAGTTTCCTCACTTGTAAGACAGTTGATCACTAGGGCCTTTTAAAGTCCTGTGAATATCTTATTCCAGAGGCAAGAATGTTTAGAATTAAAGGAAATCAACAGTCAAGAGGACAGATTGGAGAGTTGTAGGGTTAACCTGCCCCTGAAAGGCATGTTGTAAGGCGAGCACCTTTCTCTCTCTAGGGGTTCCTGTTTTTCAGCCCCCCTTTTATTCTCTGTGCTCTTCCTGTCTCTGAGCTGGTGCCAATGCCCCTCTACCTCCTCTGGCTGCCTGCATCAACCTCCCCCCGGTTGACCCATCCATTCCCCACCTGCCTCCCTCCTAATCACCTGTGAGTGCACCTGCCCTCGAACCTGCTCCATTTTATTTCAGATTCTGGACATTTGCACTGATCTGCTAGCTCCCTTTGTATCTGTCCCTAAACTGCTTTCACTTGGTTTTCTTTCTTTTCTTTTTTTTTTAAGTGTAAGATATACTTTATAAATGCTATTATGACAAAATTAAACATATTTAAATGCTTATAGTATGTGGTTAGTTTTACTGAGATGTCAAGAGAAGCCATGTAGCTTTCAAAATTAGTATTAAACACAAAATATTTAAATCCAGCCACATGTACAGAGAAATGAAGCTTTGTTCTTTTCAAAGTTGAACACAATGACCCTAAATAAGAAGTTTCCTTAAATCCAAAAGTAGCATATTAAAAACCCAAAGCATTGCCCTTTGCTTAATTTCATTTAAACTGCTTATAAATTGCCAATATGATTATTCATGAGGCTCTCCATTTTATTTGAAAGCAATATTCTTAAAAATTATGCTGGTACATTTTCACACATGAATTAAAATTTTTCTCTACTGTAATATTGGTTTTATGCACAAGTATATAGGTAAAACCTTACTTCTAATGCTTACCCTTTCAGGCTAAGCATTAGAAGTAAGAAGATAAAAAATTATGATTTGTAAATGTGGTACTACTACTACACTAAACCAACTGCAGCAAAACTACGCTCAGACAGCCAATGTGTGCTTCTAAGAGCAGCACTGTCTGCAGGAAGTCAGTCACCTGCCCAAGCAAATGCCAGGAGGTAGGGGTGAGAGAACAGAACGCAAAAGCGAACACGGAGGAGTTCCCTAAGAGGAAGAGAATCCCAGTTGTCCACCAGGCTTTACCAAAACAGAAATGAGAACAGCATAGCGACGAAGTGGAATCACGTGGAAGGAAACAGATGGGAATGAGAAGGGGAAGGTGGGCAGATGGAAGCATGGAGGGGGAACTCTGGGTAAATAAGAATCAATACCTCAGCATGCTGGATGGCTCAGTGGTTGAGCACTTGTCTTGAAATTGCAAGGTCCAGGGTTTGCTTCCCGGCTGGCTGTGCAAACCCACATGCTGAACCACAACACAACTAGTAACTGCCTGGATGGCTCAGTGGTGAAGGTTCTCATCTCCCGTGCAGGCCCTGGTTCTGTTCCCGGCCCACGTGGCCCACATCCACCTGTATGTGGAATGAAACGATGTCACAACTAATGATGTACAACTATGGAGGCTAATCTGGACCCTCCCCCCTCCTCTCTCTCTCTCTCTCTCTCTCTCTCTCTCTGTCTTTCTCTCACCTCTCAAACAATAAAAAATAAACCTTAAAAAAAAAAAAAAAAAGAGGATGGATACCTCAACAAGCCGGTTGGGATGAAACCCTCAGGTTCTTTAATAATGGATTACCAATAGCGGTTGGTGCACTTAGTCCCCATGTGGGGCGTGGGTGACTGAGCTGGCCCTTGGCTGAGGCAGCCGTGACCTCTGCAGCCCCTGCCCTCCAGGAGGCCCAGGATGCAGGGACCTCTGCTTTGTGAAGATCCTTTTATTTATCTAAGAACGAAGGCCAGAGAGCTGGGCTTTGCAGGGCTTCACTGAAGGCCTCAGAACTTATACCAATGTCATGGCCACAGAAGGGAAGGTTGTAACTGTCCGTCTCATGAAAAGCATGAACGGGCATTTTCTGAACACCTTCGGTGTGCAGTGGCCCCACTCACCTGTAATCGCTCAGTGAGGAGGTGAGTTCGAGTGGCACACGCCAGGCCTCTGGCCCCACACAACTTGGGTCCAATGTGAGCGCCACTGTTTTCCAGCTTTGTGGCCTTCAACAGTGGCTCAACCTCCTTGAGTTATTTCTTTCATCTGCAACTTAGTGGAGATTATAACACCCACTTCAAAGGATTGTTGTGGGGATTAAGGAAGAGTTTTTGGAAGCACTAAGTAAACATACTTAGCATTCCTAAAGTGAGTCACTCCCCGGCTAAGTAAGAGAGAAAGGCCTAATGCTGGGTACAATCTATGCCACTCTCAGTGCTCGGAGCTCTTTGTAATTCAAGCACTTAAATAACTAATATCTGAGAGGCGAATGTGATGAATAATATTTCATATTGCAGATTTAAAGACAGAGAAAAAAAGGAATCCCGAGCTTCTTGGGGAACAGACTATTAATCATTGCAATATCGCCAGGGTGCATTCGGCTGGTTGCCTTCCAGTCACATCAGTGAATCCCTGAGCACCCAGCAGGTCAGAGCCTGGATGGAGACCTGCTCCTTTTGATTCAGAGCAGGACTTGGAAACCACAAGCTACCCACACTAGTCCAACACAGGAAGCCAAAATTCAGGGCTTTCAAAATTAATGAGCTGCTGTGGGCTTACCCTGGGGGTGTTTATCATGTTGGCAATGTTCAAACTTAGAGACAAGGAAATCTGCCCCTGCTGTGGTTAGCTAAGACAGGCCCCAGGCACAGGGCCACTCCCTGAGGTGTGTATGGGAGATGCTGAGGAAGGACAGCTCAGTTCCTGGCAAATCATTCGTTATGCAAGCTTTTGGTTACCCATAAAACCATAACTGGTTTCTAACAATGACCCTGAGGCATTGAGGTGCCTTCTGAATCATCAAAGCAAGATGGAATTATATGTCGCTAAGGCGTTTTGTTACTTTCTTTGCAAATTGGCAATCAGTGCATGCAATAAAAGCCTTTCTCTTAACTAGACTATTCTATTCGTCAGCATGACCCACTCCTCTAGCCATCCTGCATTGTCTCAGGCAAGTACGAGAGGAGAGCAGTCAACCACTGACACATTCAGCCAGGGCTGCACTTTGTCCTTCCCGGGCTGTGAGAAATGGCTCCTCGAAGCTTTCTGAAGGCAGAAATGTGGTGATGCTTCCCTGGGCACCTGGTCTGCTGACAGCTGACAGCAGTGTGGACCTGGAGGACACCACATGAGTATCCCATGAACGCCAGCCTAGTGCTTCCCAACAGGGCGCACAGATACAGCTGCCAGTTGGCCACCCGTCCCAGGCAGCTTTCCCAAGATGCAGCGGGGCCCGGGCATGGCCTCCCTGGTCCTGCACCGAATCCCAGGACTGCAAGGCTAAGCTGGATTCGGCTCTAAATATTTATTTATTTATTTTATTTTTGACAGGGAGAGAGAGAGATACAGAGACAGAGAGAGAACTGAACTGGGGGAGCTCCCAGCTCAGCATATGGGTCCGCACGGGCCAGGGCCGGGATTCGATCCTCGGTTCCCGGCGCTGCAAAGTGAGCGCTTTACCCACTGAGCCATCCCGGCTTCCCCTGGATTCGGCTCTAGACTTCGCGTGCAGTAAAACTTTTGCACCTGGGCCTTCTAGCCTTATTTTTGCTTTAAGCCTGATGTGACTTGCTCTCTTTCTGTTCAATCACCTCACACAGGGTAAGCAACAGGGGTACTTAGTAAACATAGTCGAAATAATAAATGAGAAATGTTTCTTTCACTTTTTCTGTGGGTGTCACTCGTTGAATACCGTATGTAGTATGTGTCCCACCTCTATTCCTCAGGGTCTTATTTTTTTCTTTCCAGAGACATGCACTGTTACCAGTTATTTTTGACAATGCACACATTTATGGAATATATTATCTGTGTAAAAATATATTTATATATAGATCCCATATGTATACACATATACGATATATTTTATACAGATGAGAGCATACTGGACATATTGCCTCAGTTTTTAATATATTGTTTAATTTTATTGTTTTTAATAAATTGTTTAATTTTAGTACATATTGCGCACCCTCATTTTTTGAAATGGTTTTGTATGGTAGTACTAAACACTTATTTAACCAGCCCACTGATGAGCTAAACTATTTCCACTGTTTTGCTTTTACAAACAATGCAACCACCATGACTAAAAGCCGGACATTTTCATTCTTGACTGACGATTGACGAGAGCACACCCCTTCTTTCCTGGACATTTTCTCAGACTCACTGCACTTCAGTGACCAGGGGACGATGGCAGCAGCCCATGTATGGGCCTTGCCCGCAGGTTCCTTCAGCTCAGCATCCCACTGAGAGGCCAAGCAGACTATGCTACAAACCACCAGTGACAGCAAAGCTCGAGACAAAAGAGGAACAAGGACTCAGACTCATTTTGAAAAAAAGCTTACCTGAATCCTCAATTTCTTTCCCTGAAAGACCTTTAAAAAATCAGTAAGGCTATGCTGGGATAGCTCAGCAGTTGAGCACTTGCCTTGCAATCGCAAGGCCTGGTGTTCAATTCCTGGCCCTGGTCAATGCAAACCTGTGTGCTGAACAGTGGTGCATGTGGTAACCAAGCGCCTATGGTGGTGAAGGTTCTCACCTCCCATGCGGGAGGCCCCAGGTTTGGTTCCTGCCCCACTCAACCCCACATCCTCCTATCTGGAATGAAACCATGTCACAACTAATGATGCGCAACTACGGGGACTTCTCTGGGCCCTCCTCCTTCTCACTCGGTCTCTCTCTCTCACAAACACACAAACCTTCTCTCAAACAATAAAATAAATTAAAAAAAAATCAATATCAATTCTCAATCATGCTTTTGGATTCCTTACCATTGGAAAATTAGGTACTTTTCCTGGGCTATGCCAATGCTTTATTTTTGTGGCATGTTTTATTTCTCCCAACTCACCAGGCACCACCGAATCCAAAGTACATTTGGAAAATTCCTGAGGCTTGGACAATACCATACAGCTGTTCCTTGGAAAGAGTATCGTTACTTCTGCCTAAAAGTAACCATTTAGAAGGGAAAACGCAAACATGTGGCTTGTCATTGGCATGAATATTTTTGGTCATGGTCTAATGCAGACCAAACTGGAAATCCCCAAAGTTAATAACTTCATTTGGTCACCCTCAAATGCTTGAGTTAATAAGGTCTTTTAGTGGCAGAACTGTCAATAAGGGTGATAGCTACTTGCACACCTGACCACCACAGAGTCCTCTTTGCTCCAGTAGAAGCCTCAGGAAAGACTTCAGGAACAGAAGAGGGGAGGATGATGGGCATCAGCCCTGGTAACATGTGTGCTGGGAGTGGAGCTGAAAGCTTTGGACTGTCTGTGTGAGAGCAGCTACCTCTCTATGCCACATGCTCACCGCAGTCAGCCCAGTCCTGGTCCTGCCTGTGCCCTGGGTCCCAGGTTCTATGCCAGGTCCTCATGCACCCCGTAGGGCTCCTTGCCAGGGCTGGAGCTGCACCCGCCCTGTCTTGCTGGTTGCAACTAGGCTGGTGTGTAAAAGTACATGGGAAGGTGAGTCTGTACACCTGGGCAGAATACCAGGTATACAGAATTGTGTTAGGATTTAAAAGCAGCCCACAACCCCTGAGATGCTCAGAATGGTAGGCATACATTTATTTATTTTTGTTTGTTTTAAACAAGGACAGCTGCAGAAAGAAAGTTATTCTCAATGCTAAATCCACTCCTCCTTTTTAAATAAAGGTAAAGTTACAGTAAGCAAACTAGTATCCTCCTTTAGATGGAAGAAGGAGGAAGAGGGAAGGAGAAAAGGTACAAAAGTGGGTCCATGTGCTTTATGCTCATGCACTATCTCATTTGACTTTCTGGACAACTAAATGAAGCAGAGATTCTATTATATTCCATTTTACAAATAAAGAACTCAAGGCCCAGGGAGGTTTGAAAACTTGCCCAAGAAAGTGGGAGAACCAGGATTAGAGCCCAGAGACATCCAATTAACAAACTTCCCAAAATATCATGATGACTTTTTAAAAAGTGGGGTTTTTTTTTTTGCATGTGGGCAGAGAGGTAAAGAACAAATACTTCCAAAGCAGAGGTGGTCCGGAGAAGCCACTAAAAATGTGGAAAGAAAGAAAAAAATGTACACAGAACTCTTAACCCACATTCCTGGCAGTTTGGGCCCTGACATCACTTCCCAGGGAGGTTCTGGTTCCGACTATGAACCATGGGAGTAGGACTGATACCCCCCTATGGTGGTCTGCACCTTTAATGCAGCATGGCACTGTAGGCTCAGCTCACAACAAACACATACGAGGTCTGACAATTAAGTTCTTGAACTTGCCACCATGTGCTTGCGTTGGCAGCACTGTGCAAACAACTCAGTAAGGTTTCATAACTTTGGTATATCAGTGTCTCACAGCTGTGTTCATACCAATGTGTGGCCGTGTTTTGCTGAGTGGTATTCATTATTGTTGCGTGTTTTTGTGTGCTATTGACAGAATGTCAGAGCTTGAATTAGAGCAATGAACAAGCATTAAATTTCTTGTTTAACTTTGTAAGAGTGGGAATGAAATCAGGGACATTCTAGTCCAAGTTGACAGGGATAACGCCATGAAGAAAATGGCAGTGTACAAATGAATTAAACATTTTTCTGAGGGGAGAGAAAGTATCACTGATGAAGAGAGGTCAGGACAGCTAGTAACAAGCAGAACTGATGAAAACATTGCAAAAATTTATTAAATTGTACATCAAAATGTTGGATGACTATGAGAAGCATAGCAGACCAAATAAACACCAATCGAGAAACAGTTCAGGAAATCTGAACTGAAAATCTTGGCGTGAGAAAGGTGTGTGCAAAAATGGTCCCAGAGGAGCTCACCAATGAACAAAGGCAAAGGAGAGTGAAAGTTTGCCAAGACCTTTTGGAAAGCAAGATGATGTTGTGGGCCATGTTATCACTGCTAATAAAACATGGGTGTACCAACATGACCATGAAATGAAGTGTCAAAGTGCACAATGGAAGTCAGCCAATTTCTCCAGGACCAAAACAGTTCTGTCAGTCCAAATTAAGAGTCAAAGTAATGCTGGTAACCATTTTTGATATCGGAAGGATTGTTCATGATGAATTTGTACTAGCTGGTCAAATAGTCAACCAATTTAGACTATTTGGAAGTACTGAAAAGGCTGCATGAAAAAGTTAGGCAAAAACTTCCTGAAATTTTTGCCAATAACTCGTGGCTCTTGCAACATGACAATGCACCTGCTCACATGGCACTGTCCGTGAGGGAGTTTTTTTATTTTTTGTTTGTTTGTTTGTTTTTAGATTTATTTTATCCTGTGAGAGAAGGAGAGAGAGAGAGAAAGAGAGAAGGGGGCAGGCCCCAGAATAGTCTCCATAGTTGTACATCATTAGTTGTGACTTGCATTCCACATAGGTGGATGTGGGGCCGCACAGGGCAGGAACCAAACTGGGAGCCTCCCGGCATGGGAGACAAGAACCTTTGCCTCCATCCTGGCTGTTACCAGATATGCCGGGTTTCAGCATATGGGTTTGCATGAACTGGGGCCAGGATTTGATCCCCGGACCTCATGGTTGTAAGGCAAGCGCTCAACCCTGCTGAGCTATCCCAGCATCCTGTGAGGAAGTTATAGCCAATAAACAAATAGCTGTATAGAAACACCCTAATACTCACCTGATCTGGCCCCCAAGGATGTTTAATTCTTTTCTTTACCTGAAGATAAAGGAAATATTGAAAGAAAAACATTTTGATGACATTCAGAACATCAAGGGTAATATGATGTCAGTTTTTATGGCATTTCTTGAAAAAGAGTTCCAAAATTGCTTTGAAGGGTGGACTAGGCACTGGCACCAGTGCATGGCTTCCCGAGGGGAGTACTAACCATAGTGGTATTCATCAATGAGATATGTGGCAATATTTCTAGGATGAGTTCATGAACTTCATTGTCAGACCTCGTATTAAAACCATTCTTCTAAGATAAATGGCTGGCTACTGTAAAGCTGGGCAGCCACAAAACAGTTCTTGTTTGGGAACTTTATGGAACCTTTACCATTCCTGGCCCTTGCCCACTAAATAACTACCAGAAGTGCCAGCAATCATTGAAACAACCAACATGTCTCTACAGATATCCAAAACTGCCCCTTGGAGGCAGAACCATCCCTAGTAAGAACCACTAAAATTAAGTATTAGTAACATAAATCAAAATAAAGAGTAATTCAGAATGGGTTTTGAGGGAACCACTTACAAGTTCTGTGACTTTGAGAAAATCATATAATTTCCCCTTCAGAGCTTCAGTCAATTCATCTGCAACATAAGGTTCAAAATGATCTCTTTTCTTCCCTTACTCAGTGTAAATCCAAATGTGATCATGCTCACGACATGACTTTTGCACCTTAGACCCCAGTGAGTCCTACAAATGCACTGGCCCTCAATGCTGTGCCCAATGCCATGCCCAGCTCCCCGCCTTGCCCATATGAATGCTCACAGATCATGGCCTGTTTTCTCTGGCACAAAATCTTTATTTGGCCATCTTGGAAGCAATCTAATCAGTTAAATGATATTCAGGCATAAATGGGTGATACAGACGCCCTCTCTTTCAAAGGGTACTTGCATTTAGGAGAGATTTCTAGAGACAAATTGCAGGACACCCAAAAGGAAATTTTCTGATGTGGTCGTGCGGACTAGTAGGCGAAGCAGCTGGGGTTCTGCAGCACCATGATTAGGTCCTGTGGACAGAGCTCGGGTTCTTAGGTCTATTGCTGGGGGTGTTGGTGGCTCAGCAACCCCCACTCCTGCCACTTCAGCAAAGCAGCCCCTCTATGCCTGGGTTTCCTCCTCATTAAGGTGGGGAAATCATGCCCAGTCTAAAGGGAGGGGCTCAAGTGATAATGGGATAAGTCCGTATATGTGAAGGACTTCTACCAATATAACCAATAATTAAGAAGAATTTTATTGTCCTACACAGGAACTGAACTACTGCATATACAAGTTAGAATGGTTTTGCTTCTCTAGGGAAAGGCAGACGGCACAGTTGTTTACATGCTGATTATTTGTTGGTATACTTTTACAAGTTCCACTTATACAAATCCCAAGTCCCACTTCTATTATACTATAGCTTTTGGATACCCAGCATTTGAATAATCAACAAATTTTTTTTAAGGATGAATGAGGATGTTTGTTTCAGCGTCCCACAGAGGGGCAAAGTCCATTTCCGAACACAATGTGAAGCCCTGAGGGCAGCTTCCATTCAGTCAGAATGATGGAGGGTCTGCTATCAGTTCTGGCAAATTCCTTACTGCTTTTAAACCACCTTCTCTCAGTCTCAGGTTTCTTAAACTAAAAACTCAGGCTAGGGGAAGCTGGCATGGCTCAGTGGGTTAAGCGCTCACTTTGCAACCTTGGAGCCTGTGGATCGAATCCCAGCCCCGGCCCAGGCAGAACCATATGCTGAACTGGGGTGTGTGTCCAGTTTAGTTCTTTTTTTTTTTTAAAGATTTATTTATTGTTTTCAACAGAGAGAGAGAGAGATACAGTCAGAGACAGAGAGAAGGGGGAGGGCCCAGAACAGTCTCCACAGCTGCACATCATTGGTTCTTTCACACAGTTTCATTCCACAGGTGGGTGCGGGGCTGCACAGGGCAGGAACTGGGCCGGGGTCTCGCCCCGGTGAGAACTGAACTGGGGGCACTCCCCAGTGCAGCATATGGGTCTGCACGGGCCGGGGCCGGGATTCGATCCTCGGTCCTCAGGGCTGCAAAGTGAGCGCCTAACCCACTGAGCCATCCCGGCTTCCCCCAGTTTAGTTCTTGCCGGGGCCTAAGTGGGAGGCTCCTGGCCCAGTTCCTACCCTGCCCAGCCCCGCGCCCACCTGTGGAGTGAAACTATATGGAAAACTAATGCTGTCAACTATGGAGACTTCTTTGGACCCTCCCCACTCCTCTCTCTCTTTCTCTGTCTCTCCCTCTTTCAAAAAACAATAAAAAAATTAATCTTAAAAAAAACATAAAACAACTCAGGATAGCTGTTATATTACTAACAAGACTTGCCTTTTTGTAGAGGTTGTGAGAAATAATGCATGTAAAATACTCACTCTGACGTACAATCAGACTTTGGACTCACAGCAGTAGTCTACAAATGTTTTTGATTTCACATCCCCATTAGTGAAAATATTTGAACAAACCCTCTTAATGTGTGAATATGCATTTAAAACTGTATGTAAGTGCTACCATACTAACATATTCCTTATATAATAAAACATGCACCACAATAAAAGTGCTTAAAGGATGACTTAAAGATTAAACAAATAATACTCTAAAGCAATTTTATGTTATTTTATCTGTTTCTAGTACAGAAACCTTTTTGGTCCTCACTAAAATAGTATTGTGACCCATAATTATATTTTTAGTGAACAGCAGTGTGATTGAACCTGCTTCATTCTTTTTGATTTCTATTAGTTTAACATTTTCTGACACAGCACTTGAAGGTCTGATTCTAAGTTGTTTATTTTGATACTTGGTTGTAATAGTTGTCCAACTTGTAAAAAGTGCTCCTCAGAGAAGCAGAAATGCAAATAGTAATGAATAACTGACTTATTAAATCATGCTACTTATTTTTCAATTTTATCCACCAATTATACAAACATTTTTTGTTGAAACTCAGCTGGTAAATTTCCATCTTCCCTGATGCAAATCAGTCATAAAGGACTACATGTTAACATTTTTTAGCAAATGATACAACCCATCCATTATTGGGAAGATAGTTAAATAAGAGAAAATAATGGCTCTACTTTGTAAAACATGCAGACAAGCACATTTTTATAGGTGACACACTTTATTTGGGGCAACAATAATAATTCTAGCCCATCTGTTTTCAAAAAATTCTCTCAAGTTTTTTCTTTTAAACCTGTCAATTTCTTACCCATTAATTTTTAAATCACCTTTATTTATTTATTTATTTTTCATTTTCACCTTTATCTTGAAGGTACAAATTAACAGCATTTATTATTATTTTTAAAATATCTGCTAAGAGGCATCTTTCTGACAGCCATTTTTTTCCCAATGATAGGTCACAAATTTTGAACAATTATTTTTTGTTTTTCTAAAAGAAAATTGTAGGGAATGCCAAGATGGCTCAGTGGGTTGAGCACTTGTTTTGCAGCGCTGAGGTCCAAGCACTGAGTTCCCATCCCAGCCCTGACCTGTGCGGACCCACATGCTGAATTGTGGTGAGCTACCCATGTTCAGTTCCTGCCAGGGCCCACTTTCATGTAGAAGGCCCCCGGTTCAGCCCTCAGCTCATCAGCTCACAGGGCGGGCCTCCCATGTAGGACGCTCCCAGCCCGGTTCCCATCCTGAGCAGTCCCTCCCACCCGTGTGGAAGGAAACCATGTCAAAAACTGATGATGTACAACTATAGAGACTGCTCTGGGCCCTCCCCCTTCTCTCTCTGCCTCTCCTTGTCTCTATCTCTTTTTGTCAAAAACAATAAAATAAATCTTAAAAAAAAAAAAAAGGAAAGAAAAAAGCAAATTGTATAATTCATCTTGAAGTTCAACACTTTTTTAATTACCTTGCTATAATTTAACCTGAATAATGCTGTGGGGTACAAATATCTTCATGATCATTCTCTATCTGATTAGCAAGTACTATAAGTATTCTTCTATATTTTTATTTCTTTTTTCAAAGATTTATTTTATTGTTTTTGACAGAGATGGAAAGAGACAGAGATGAAGAGAGACAGAGACAGAGAGAGACAGAGAGAAGGGGGAGGGCCTAGAGCAGTCTCCATAGTTGTACGTCATCAGTTTTCAACATGGTTTCATTCCACACAGGTGGGGGC